>CAMXCT020002632.1:0-30000 GCA_947184155.2 Cladocopium goreaui
TGAAAGGTACAGGATCTATCATACCTCAGGTTCATTGTTGTCCATGTAACTGTTCTGGCTCTAGAGCTCGACCTAGGTAAACACAAGACCTCGTCACAAGCAGTCAGAGGAAAACAGACATTTGCGGAAACAGTACTTCTTTGTTCCTCTCTTTTTCGAGTTGGTAGCGGAGCCGGGACCCCCGGCAGTAACCCCCATTTAAGGTATCTGCTATACCCTAAGGGTCGACTCGACTGTTTTCATTTTCTTTTCATCCTTACTCCATTGATTGTCATCATGTTCACCGCCGTGCTGAAGTTGTGTGCCGTGTTAGTAGTGGCACTGGTGGGGTCTGTCTCAGCCAGTACTGGGCTGGTGATCAAGAGTCGCAATACCAGCGCTCTTGTGATCCAGTCCAGTGCGGTTGGGGCAGGCTCGATCAGTGTCACTACACACTGGTATGCAGCGAGCAATGGTCGCAAAGCCCCAGTACAGGCCAGGCCCGAAGGCGAGTACAAGCCCAGTCTGGTGAATGGGGATCAGTGGAGGCAGGAGCTGAATTCGACCCTGGTGCGGCTGCACCACTCAAGGAGGAAGTTCAAAACGAACCCTCGGGATCAGCGTAGGGCAGAGCTTTTGCGTAGGCGACTCAGACGGCAGCAGAGATTAGTGTTTGAAAGAATGCTAAACATGTACGACTCTAAGCTGAAACATCTGAAGTCTCGTCACAAGGAACTCTGTGAGCTGGTCTATGGGAAAGATGCAGCCATTAGATCCAGGAACCAATGCATGACCGGATCCACAGCAGGCAATCGGAAGGTGAAGTCTCCTGAAGCCCATGGCAATTCGGGTTCGATGACCGCTGGTCACCGTGATGGTAGATCGCTCTCGGATTCGACACTAATGCTAGCCGCTGGAGGCGGCCTCAGCACATGTGCATTCGTGGCTTGCATGGTGCCAGGAAGGAGTAGCCATCCTAGATTGCCCCCCGCATGGAGCCCAGAAATGGAGCATCAGTATAGCTTCAGTACTTGGTCTAGGGACATCTTGATTTGGAGCATTGCTACCGATGGGGATGCATCTCGAAAGGCGGCTAGTGTGATTTCTCAACTGCAGGGATCAGCCAGGGAATTCAGCAGAACACTTCCGCCGCAGACCATTCTGACAGGGGGGACCGTAAATGGTACCCAAACCGACCCACTAACGTTTTTGATGTATCAACTTAGCACCCGATTTGCCAGGCTCGGTGAGGAAGTCCGGCTAGGGGCAGTAGGAGATCTGTTGTCATTTGGAAGGGAATCCAATGAAAGGATCGACATGCTGCTGACTAGGTTTGATACTACCCGCATGCGTGCGGCAGAGACAGGTGGGCTCGCCCTGAGCTATGCTGGTCTTTCTTGGTTGCTGATCCGTGCCGTAGGTGTCTCGGATTCTCAATTGATCCAACTTCTACAGCCACTCGGTGGTGCTCTCCCTGCTGATGAGCAGCAATTCACAGGGTTGAAAGACTCCATCAGACGTATGGGTAGGATCATTGAAAATGCACCAGGAAACATGTCCAACATGTTGCGGGGTAGACAACATCCAACACACAGTTACCATATTCAGGACGAGCAGTCATGGAATGAAAATGTATTCACATCTCAGAATGACCAACCCAGTAGCTCATGGCACGACCCGAGTTCTTGGCAATCCCAATGGCATTCACCCGAAGCATACCCCACTTATACACAGCCGCAAGATCCATACGTGTATTTGTCAGAGGGCCAGGGTGACAGTGGCACTGACACTGACACCAGCAGTGACTATGGCGAAGAAGCCTGGCCAGCTGCTGAGGGTGCCACGGCCAATGAGCAGG
This sequence comes from Cladocopium goreaui, assembly GCA_947184155.2. Taxonomy (NCBI): domain Eukaryota; class Dinophyceae; order Suessiales; family Symbiodiniaceae; genus Cladocopium; species Cladocopium goreaui. The sequence continues at coordinate 1,838 of CAMXCT020002632.1, forward strand.
CTGCCGAGCTCTACTGGGCCTATTCTCGTGCTAAGGCACGCTGGAGGTCATTCATGGGCAAGCCGACCCGAAAAGCTCGGAGGTTTGCCCGCAGAGCCATCTACAAAGGTGGAAAGGGTGGTAAATCAAAACATGGAAAACCCAAAGGCAAGATCATCAATACTTCATCTTATTTGTCTGAACTCAATGAATCCCAGCTCATGGAAATTTTCCCTGCCTTTAGGGCAAAAGGTGGAAAGAAAGGGGCAGGGAGTGGCAAGGGTAAGGGCAGAAAGGGCAATCCAAGAGGCCCGGATGGACGTAAGATGAGATGCCACGAATGTGGTTCGGAAGATCATCTGGTTGCCAAGTGCCCAAGACGGGCTGCAGCCAATGACTCGTCTCAGAACTTGTTCGTAGACTTGGACACCGCCGACCAGATTCCCCCAGGTGTAATCACATCAACCACGGTCCTCATGGTCAATGAAGTAGATGCTAATGTTGGACAAGAATCCGGAACTGATCATTGGTCGACAGTTTCTGGTGGACCCCCATCCAATGCATCCACATTACCAGCAGCACCTCAGGACCCGTGGACCAATAGTGATCCTTGGAGGCGGTACACCGAGAGCAGGGCTGGGAGACAGGTCATTGGGGGGATTGTGAATCCAATGCCACCACTGCCGCGCACGACCCGGGCAGTGGATATGGCCGATCAATCCTTGTACATGCAGAGTGTCTTCAATGGCCTGAATGGCCTGATGCATCCGACCACAGAACCACGATCTTTTGGACCGCCAATGATGAACCAATTTACCCATAACACCCCACTAGCCACTAATCCAATGAATAATCTTCCCCAGAATAACCTCACTAATCCACAGGGCAGAAATGTAACCAGCGAACCATTTTTACAGCAACCTGTTGCAGAATCGACTACTATCCAAGAACCATATGTTGCCCAAGCCACGCAACCATCACCAATGCAACCACCACCGTTCCATCGGCACGAAGTGCCACAACACCCACTGATCGTGGGACCAGGGGAGATCCCAACAGTGATCCTACAACATCCGACCCCGGAGTTGCCAGAATGGGCATTGATGCCCGAGTTTAATTTCTTGCAGGGGACTGCCTCGGAAGTGCGTGCACCGACCTATCATCCGATTGTCTCAGAGAATGCTATCAGCACACTTGACACGATCCGTAGTCAAGTTGTGGGGGAATTTCATCAAGCAAACCAGTTGCGTGAGATCCCAATAGCTTCTAGAGTATCAGAAAGGGTCAGTGAGCCAGCATTCAATCATCCGCAGGTACGTGCTCTTCATCATCAGCACCGGACGATGATGACACTGCAGGAGATGAGGACTCGTGAATCGGAAGGTTCGAGGAGTGAGGTGAATCCGGCCCCCACAGTAACACCCTCGAATAATCCCACAGAACCCATGGTAACTCCAAATGTCGGACAACCCAATGTTGAATACTTAGGGGATGAACACCGCTGCAGCATTTGTTTGGAAGAATATAGTGCAGGAGAACAACTGGTGCGATTGACCTGCAGGCATACCTTCCATGAAAATTGTTGGACTGAAGTTCTTTTGAGGGAAGAAAATCCAACATGCCCATGCTGCCGCGGTGGGGGACAGGTAGTTGCACATTATCGCTACATTGCACCCACATCTCCAAGAGCAGATCAACACGATGAGTTTAGGACACCACACGGGACACCCACTTTTCCATGGTGGCCTGAGACAGCAGAGGCAACTGGAGCCGCATCCACATACCATTCATCCACCCAAGTGCCTGGTCATCAATCAATTGTAGTTGATCCAGGGGCATGGACCAATCTAGCAGGTCAGCAATGGGCTGAACGCCAAGCCACAGCCGCGCGGAATGCGGGCTTGAGGTCGACGCGTAAGTCCATGACCAACCCAATGGCCGTCAGGGGAGTAGGACAGGGTACCCAAAGCTGTACGCATGTTGCCACATTGCCGATAGCAATACCCAACATCATCCACCCCCGCTCTCAACCGGAAGAAGGTGAAGGTCATTTGGTTAGGGGCGAATCTGTATCATTCAACTTCGAAACCCCCATGGTAGAAGGGGAGGGCCGTGACCTCCCGGCACTACTTGGCTTGAGGAGCATGAGCAATCACAACGCCGTGCTGGAAATGGCACCTGGCAGGGAAATGCTCACCCTCACAGCCACGGGTAGCTATACCATTAGCTGGGGTGCGGACGCGATACATATTCCACTAGAGAGGGCTCCCAGCGGACATCTTGTGTTTAGGACCGACGCATTCCAGAGCATTCCCAGGAGAGGTGGAGGTTTACCCCCAACAGTCTATGGGTTATATAGCCATATGAATCGTCAGTACCAAGAAACTCCAGATGTTCCCATTGGCGTAGCCCCTAGTGATAATCCGTATGCAGATGTCCCCGAAACCCCAGCAGAAGCACCTGCCAGATCATCCACAGAAGCCCCAGCCAGGAGTGCAACACGAACTGGACAACCATCTCCAGTATCAGCATCAACAACCCCATCACCTGCATCACCACCACCACTGCCAAAGACAGGACAACCATCATCAGAACCACCTCCAGCACCAAGACCAACACCAACACCTGCACCACCATCACCAATACCAAAAGCAGAACCACCATCAGCAGAACCAGCTCAACCATCGATGCCAACACCTACTGAGAGCACAGAATTTCCACCAGCACCACCACCTGAAGCGACTGTAGCAGCAGTTCCAACATATCTAACACCACAGGCAACAGTGATGACAGCAACAACAGAATCAGACACAGCCAAAGCAACGACTCCGATCAAGGCCATGCCGGCGAAACTTGGTGAGCCTGCAACAGCAGCACCAACAACCACCATGTCAACACCCACACAACCAGCAAAAGCAGCAACGCCAACCATCGCAACAACAGCACCTGCAAAACCGCCGACACCAACACCATCACAACCACCACATCCAATTCCGGCGATGCCATCGCAACATCATCCACCACCAGCGAAGCCAGCGGCAACAGCAACTCCCGAACAATCAACGCCAGCCCGATCACCAGCACCAACACCATCATCACAACCAAAACTACCAATGGCAAAAGCCCCAGGACCTATCAATAGACCAAGGTCGCCTACGGAGGCAGAGACGGGAGCAATGCCAACACGGTCCGAACCATCAAGAACTACAACCACCACACCTGGCCCCAAAGCCACCACAGAGAGAACGTGGCGCGGGGCAGGTAAAGCCGCTACACCTCAATCACAGCCAACACCAGGAGCAAAGGAGTCAGCACCAAAACCATCAACACCAGCTACAAGAACAAGAAGAGCCACGGACACTGCTACAGCAACAACAGCAACAGCATCACACACATCACCGCGCATTACGCCAAGTAAATCACCATCTCCTGTTAGGTCACCCTCTAGCGGCACCGAAGTGGCGGCAAAAGCCAAAGCACTGAGGCGAGTTCCCCGCCCAGTGCCTAAGGGACCACCACGGGGGTCGGTGGGAGCCACTGTTACCGGCGCAACGCCGGCCAGTAAGGCACCACCTCCAAAGGCCCCGGAGCCTGGGGTGACCATGAGCGTGGGGATTGAAGGCATGTCTATGCCGGTGGAGGTACCTACCCCGACAGTCCCTCTTAACTTAGCCGGACCTCCTAGAACGATTCCACCTAGACCTGGGGCCCCTAATGAATCAGGAACAATGTTAAAGGAACCCCCAGCAGAACCATCCTCATCCATGAGGGCACCAGTGACACCACCAAAAGAGCCCCCTGGACCTCCACCAATGCAGCCGAAGGAACCGCCTGGGCCACCACCAGGGTGGACCCCTGAAACAAGTGAACATCCTCCTAAGGCTACAGCCAGGGTGAGAATTGGATGGGGAGAAGGTGAGGTCAGAATGACGTCCGAAGTGAGATCACTGAGACCACGGGGTAAGGACCAGTAACTACACACGCATACCTGGCAGATGATGAACTATTCCAACCACCGACCAAGGCCCTAATCATTGATGAACATCACGATGTACCAGCCTATTTTCAACGACACCAATATGAAGTAGATGTTATTGACCCTCGGACCATCTTGTACACCAAACATCAAGCACCGAAGAACATTAGGCTCGGCCACTATAAATTTGTTTGGATAAATGCCCCCATTCGAGGTAAGCATATCCCTCCTGATAAGTATAGTGCTTGTTTAGAAGAGGTGAGGCAGCTGCTGCTAGCATCCGAGGAGTCAAACACCTTCTGTGTCCTGATTGGAGCTTTCGGCGGAATTTGGAGACATCCCGGCATTGAACAAGTTGCCAAGACCGAACACTGGAAGAAGTGCTACCATAGATTATGCCATTTCAGTTTGAAAGTAGATCACTCCTCCAAGCATCCGTCCAGTGCATGCATTGTGACCTTGTCATTTGGTCTGCCGTCCATTGTTAGTCACTCATGTAAATGTGAAGTGAACACTCATTACATGGACTGGTTAAAAGAATACTGTGACAAGCAGCGATGCGATGCCATGCGCTCCATATCTTTAGTCGTACTCAAAGAATGTGCATCCGAGATGATGATTGATCCCAAGGGTGAGGTGTGCACTTCAACTTCACAGGGAACACCCGACTTGCACGGTACAGACCAGCCGGTCGACCGTGAAATCGATGAACATATAAGAGAGGATCAGCAGGATGCATATCCCACTTGGCAGAAAGTTCAGCAGAAAGAGAAGGAGAAGAAGCTCAAAGCTGAGGGCAAGCACAATCCGAAGAAACGCAAGTTTGTCATTGAGGATCACTACGACGACTGCGGCAATGATCTTAGTGGATTAGGACCCCATGTAATGGAAGAGGATAACTTAGCCCCCCAAGATTTAGCCCTTTTCTTAATGACCAATTATGCCAATTCCAGAGTACGCCAATCTGAATCACTCGAGCATGCATTGATTCAAGCCAGCGCCGACTCGTCACCTTTAGATGTCATTGAGATTTGCGGTGGTGAAGCCAGATGCACCACAGTAGCCATCCGCCGAGGACTGAGAGCTGGAGACAACTTTGACATCATATGTTCATGTGACTTGAATGATGAATCCAATCAAAACAAAGTCATCAAGTATATAAAGGAATCCAAACCATTGGTTACTATCATGGCACCCACGTGCACACCTTATGGACCCATGTCAAATATGGTTAAACATGTCAATTGGGAGTCATGGAAAAGAAGTTTGGATTATGCACGACCTCATGGAAAATTTTGTGGACGTGTTGCATTACTTGTTGAAAAGATGGGTTTATTCTTTATAACAGAACAACCACATCCATCAAAGCTTTGGGAAGAATCCGAGTGGCAGGAAGTATTAAAATTGTCTACTACTGTCAGCATAGTGATTCACCAATGCATGACAGGCCAAAAGGGCCCTGATGGAGGACCAGCTAAGAAACCCACGAGATTCATCGCTAACCATAGGACTCTCTTAGAACCATTGACCAAGTATGTTTGTGATGGAAGTCATGAACATGAATTACTCGAAGGAGGGAAAGCTAGCCATTGTAAACTGTGGACATGGAAACTAGCTACATCTATAGTAGACGGAATAACCAACCTTCGAGAACTGGTCAACTCCAGAGAGTATGCCTATCCAACTATCGGCACGAGCACTGATGCATCCGAGCCAAGCAGTGAACCCGCTGAAGATCCAGATAAGAGACCAGCAGTTTGTCCAGGATGCAAAGGACATCTAAATAGGAATGATCCACGGCACACTCGTGACCCTGACACATGTAAATATCCTTTAGATGCCCCCGTAATATGGACATGCCCTGGATGTAAGAAAATGAAACCTGCTGGTGACAGTTCACATACTTATGCCCAAGGTGAGTGCAAACACATGACCATAGCTCACCGTAAGGGCATTCATCGAAATGGCCACCATCCCAGAGAACCAGCCAAGCGGGCTGATGAACTTCCGGTTCAAGACTCTCAGGCCCAACTGCCTGATGGAACCGATTTGGGAGCCGGTGAAGGAGCTGCCAGTAGTTCAGCCGTAGGGGCAGCACCTCCAGTAGAAGATAGGATTGTCCCCTACAATCCAGATGACGGCGAACCCGCCGAGAGCAGACTCCGAGGCCCTTATCGAAAGTTCCGGGATGCGGCCGCAGGCAGTGAACATCCATCTGACTGGTCTAGATTTGATGTCACTCATAGTCTCAAAGACTTGAGAAGTAGTCATGAACCAACAATTATTCGAACACTCAGGAAGCTGCATTTAAGATGGTGGCATGCAGGACCCACCAACATGACTAGCGTTTTAAGAAATGCAGGCATACCTGAAGAAGTCATAAGCTACATTCCTGACATCATTTCAACCTGCCGTGAATGCCGCAAGTGGGCACCAAAAGCCAAAGATACTCAACCCTCTGTTTCTTTGGCCATGAACTTTAACGAAGTAGTAGAAACCGATTTGATGTTCTATCGAGAATTTGTTGTACATCACTTTATTTGCAGAGCGACAAGATGGCATGTTGCTGTGGAAACTCCTAACAAAACAGAAGACCAATTAATCACGAACTTCCACACAGCATGGGTATCCATCTTTGGCCCACCTCAACAGCTTGTCACCGACAGTGAAGCTGGTTTGACTTCATCCAGCGCTGAAGCAAGATTGAAGCGTATGGGTGTAGTCTTAAAGGTAAGAGGCAAGGACCAACACGCTCGGTACATCGAGAGGAGAGGAGCGATCTTAAGACATGCGATGCATGTGATGGAATCCCAAGCCATAAGAGAAGGTATTGACATCAACTTCCCATCATTACTTGCCAATAGCGTCTTTATGGGTAACGCACTAACACATGTAGGAGGAGTTACACCCTACCAGGTAGTGATGGGAAGACAACCAGCATGCCTTCCGCCAATTACTGACAACGCCGGCTTGGAAGAGAGAGTTGATGCTCGCATCCGCGAACTTGCACTGCAGTCTATGGTTTCAGCCACGAGTGCATCTCGTATCAAAAGAGCTCTGGGGTCCAAAACTGCCTTGTCGGGAGAAAACCGTTTTGCAAAAGGAGACTTGGTAGAGTTATACCGAACGCCCCCGAGCAAAGACATGAGTGGCTGGACCGGTCCATATGAAGTCGTAGAGTGTGTAGCCGCAGATGGCATTGTAGCTCTTAAAATAAATGGACAGACCAGACCATATCGCCTCCAGGATGTACGCCCAGCACAATATTATGCAACAGTTTCTCTTTATGGACACACCAATGCGGATATCTGTTTGAATGCCATGGAATACATCCATCAATTTTTGAATGAACTCCCTGATGGCCGTGTTGAAGTTTTTGGGTATGTAAATGACAGACTGACAAGAACCACCAAGCGATGGCCCAAAATTTCAAAAGCACTAGAATTCATCATAACAAATTCCCTCCAGATGGATGATATCTGCACTGTAAGAATTGGACATAAAATCAAACAGCTGCAAGATCTGAACGACAGATACCGCAATGTGATTTTCAATTGGAACATGAACAACCCAGATGCAATGCTCATACATGTTGCCGATCATCCGAGACAAAACATCAACAAAATCTTTGGTCCACAGGAGTCCTTCGTCGCAACAATGCAGTGTTTTATGCTAGACAGAGATGTCGGGATGACACTTGATGATTTTGAGGAGAAAGTGCTGGACCGTCCGTCGGCTATGGCGCATCTCGATCGAGAGATCGAGGTGGGTCGTAGTGATGGGCGGCTCAGTACGATCGCCGAGGAATCTCAAGTTAGCATTGACTCTCCAGAGGTTGAAGCATTGTACTTGCAACAGTTCGAAGGTGCTCCCAAAGAAATCCAAAGTGATCTCAAGGAGCTGTGCTGGGTAGTTCTCAACGAACCAGTAAATGAAGTATCAGATGTGGAGATTAAAGATGATTGGTGTTATTTTTTAAGTCCAGACAACCATAATGATTGGGATTCAATACCACCAACAGTTAGTCCAGATTTCGACGAGTATGATCACACTTTTGAGTTTGATGAAAATGATGAACCATTCCTTGAAGTGTTGATCTCAGAGAACATCACTGAATGCTTCCAAGACAGTCGCGATGTGTCTAAACCCAACTTAATGAAAGTATTCCTTAATGCAGAAGCCAAGAAAGAAGTCATCGAGAGAGATACGGACTTGCTCACAACTAAGGAATTAATTGACCATCGCAAGGAAGTTGATGAAGCAACTGTTAAGGAGTATGAAACCTGGCACAAATATGGTTGTTTTGAACGAATCCCCAAAAAGAAGTGTAAAGTTCTGATCGACGCCAAGCTAGTTTCTAAGTGGAAGTATGTAGACGGGAAGCGCATCATCAGGATGCGATTGGCCTTGCGAGGGTTCAAGGAACCGCAAACCGAAGATGAAGTGAACTTCTCGGCCACTGCGCAAAGAACATCCCAAAAGATCCTGGCTAGTGAAGCAGCCTGCCACAAAGATTGGAGCTTTGTCGCTGTGGACATAAGCAAAGCATTTCTTCAAGGGCTTACTTTTTCCGAGATGAACAAATTGACTGGAGAGCCCGAAAAACACATAAGCTTTACCGTCCCGGCAGGAACAGCCAAACATCTCAGACGGATTCCAGGATATGAAGATTTTGATGAGCGGACGGAAGCTCTCAAATGCTTGAAGCCTGGCACTGGCTGTAGAGACGCTCCCAGAGCATTCAACATGAGGCTAATCAACATCCTCAAGGAATTAGGGTTCCGAGCATCTTTGTATGACCCCCAACTGTTAATGTTACATAAGAAAGGAACCCTAGTCTTAGCCATAACCGTCCATGTAGATGATATTAAAATGGCAGGTATGAAATCAGAAATAGATTCTTTGGTTAAAACTCTGGAAGGGCACTTTGGTAAATTGACGTATCAAGAAAGTGAATTTTCAAACTGTGGTATTTGTCATAAAAGACTCCCAGATGGAACCATCACTCTTGATCAGACAGAATATCTCAGTGCATTAAAACCTATAAACCCAAAACACTATGCCAATCTCCAGAAGGACGCACAATGCCCCGAGCACCTCAGAGCGCTGTATTGGAGCTTGTTAGGAGCCGTTGCCTATTCCGCCCTAACACAGGCGTGGGTCTTAGTCTACATAATTTCCCTCCAACGTGTAACTCAGAACCCCACTGTTACACATGTCAAAAGACTGAATGCACTCACCCGAGAGCTTCAACGTCGTCCCCAGAAATTAGAGTATAGCTCAATGACTTGTAGCAGGGTTGTTGAGCTATATTCTGATTCAGCATTCTCCAGAGAAAATGACAAGGGATACGCTTTGAGAGGTGCAATATACCTTCGAATGGGCACTGATGTGAGAGGAGTAAAGAGATGCCATTTGATTGAGGCCGTTTCTCAATCTCATAAGCTCGTGGTGCGCAGCACATTCGCCGCTGAGCTGTTGGCACTCACAGCATCCGTTGATCAAAGTTTTATAATCATAACTACCCTTCATGAAATATGTTTCGGACCTCTTAGCCCCCAATCCAGTATAAATTTAAGAGAAAATGGTGGTTACCTTATCGAACTCTATGTCTGGATAGACGCCAGGTCCGTTTTCAGTGCGGTGGAAAATGAAAATTTCAAATACCCAACGGAAAAGTCACTACTCTCTCATATCTCATGGATTAAGCAGTTGACCACCTCGAAGATCATTCGCATTTTAGGTTGGGTCGACACACGCGACATGATAGCCGATGGAATGACCAAAGGTTCCATCGATCGGTCGCAACTAATTAGTGCAATGAAGGGGTATGTACGAAGACTACACCCCGCTGAATTCATGAAGACCAGAGGGACACGTCCTCTGGCAAGCACAGATACTGAAGTTTGAGCTCGAGCCAGTTACAACATCTTACCAACTTACAGGAGAACACCCGACTTGAAAGGTACATGATCTACCATGCCTCAGGTACATTGTTGTCCATGTAACTGTTCTGGCTCTAGAGCTCGACCTAGGTAAACACAAGACTTCGTCACAAGCAGTCAGAGGAAAACAGACATTTGCGGAAACAGTACTTCTTTGTCACTTTAGTTCCTCTCTTTTTCGAGTATGTCCATCAGTTTGAGTCAAAAAAAAGGAAAGGAGGTGTTGACGTGCTGAATGGGAATGTAAAGAGTCCACATGCCACATACCCGTGACGACACGCTGGTATCTAGGATAGATTATAGCTGGAAAAGATGGCAAAGTAAGGTAAAGTCATACTACAATAGTGATAACATGTAACAAATACAGGTGTGTACCGTTTTGCGGTTGGTTTTACACAACAATAGATCAGCGGACTCACATGATCATGAACTTCCCCACACTTTTGGAATGACTGATGTGCTACTTGTACCTACTGGCCTTTGTGGTCGATTTCCCAAGTTTAAACCGTTATAGAAAGCTGTGGAAAGCCATTAGAGTGGGTGATCCTTCTTTGGGTATAGTCCATGGCAATCCGTTATTGTAATCGCAACTGATACAGTATTTGTTGATGGGCGAATGGTTGAAACATGTTGAAACCAACCCTGCCTCCAGGTGCCAAAAGATAAGATTGATTGGACGATGCGAAGGCAACTTGGCCGCTTCAAAGTGTAGCTTGCGTCCAAATAACGCAGGTATCAAATGTGTTTAGCATGGTTGTTACACATTTATCATTGATATCGCCCCTTTTGGGGCACGCTTTTTGCACCTGATTTTGTTGTTTCTCCTCCCCACGGAGCTCACCAGGCATGCAAAAGAATTTTGCGAAGCGGTTCAGTATGGCAGGCAGTTCAGAATCCCGGACTCTCGTCCGCAGCTCTCACGTGTTCCACTTGAAAAAAATAGTTATATAGCCTCTTGTAAACTAACAATAAACCATGATGAATATTGATGAATACCTTGAATACCCTCTTGTAAACGAACATAGCTATTGAAAATGAGCATTTATAGTTGATTTACCCATTAAACATGGTGGTTTTCCATAGCTATGTTAGTTTACCAGAGGGTAACATGGGGAATCCATGGGAATCCATAATCCACAAGACAACAAATCTACCTCTGGGAGCTCGAGGGACTGGTCACATGTTGGGTGCCTCGTGAAAACGCACTATGCCCAGTGGAAGATCCTACTCTGTTTCCATAAAAGATGCACTCCATAGAGAACTATGCAGAAATTGAGCATTTCGAACAGTGGAGAGACTGAGTGCTTAATGTGTTCATAGTCAACCAGAAGGGACATGCTGGAAAAGTCTCAGCCACTCGCAGGGACAGTATGACAGTACACATCTGGGATCTACAATGGCCGGTGATTCCTAAACTTGTACTGTAACAAAACATCATGGCTTCCCAGCTTTTTTTGAGATCAATATTTTCCCATGGGGATGGGTCAAAAGTCCGTTCACTTTAACCTATTTTTATCAGATGAAAATCACCAAAAATAGGTGTAATAAAATCAACAATAATGGCAACAAAATATTCATTCACTATATTCAACATCAATTAACCATCCATGATACACCCATTTTAGGGTAGAGGTATTCTACGACCTCAGCGGTTTCCACCACCACTTCGAAGCGAGGAGAAAGAACGGGAGGATTGGATGCCTGTGGGCCGATCAGGTGATGAGCAGCTCGGCCAATATAATGGCCTTGCGCGGCGGTTATAGGGCGCAAGTGATGGCCAGATCATATCCATAGGTAGTGATGGCCATATCATATCCATAGGTAATATATATATAATTATATATATATAGGTATCATGATCATGGTTTTAATTTACACTATGTATAATGATGTATGTATAATGTGAAAATTAACCATAATGTGTGGCATAAAACCAGTATGCCATTTACAATTTACACTATGTACCATTAAATTTGAGTATGTCATAATAGATCTGAGTAGATATGTCATAATAGATCTGAGTAAATTATAACGACCTCACTGTTCTCCCGACCCCTGGAATCATGGTTAATAAGGGAAATCATCCCCAAATTGCCCGATTTTTTTCGGGAGTCCGAAATAAGTGGTGTGGCCTTAGTGAAATATTATAATTTACCAAGATACATGGGGGTACCGCAATAGCTGGATGGTTTATCATGGAAAATCAAATGGATGATTTGGGGGTACCCCTATGACTTAGGAAACCTCCATATGATTTATAATGAATGTTCATGGCCTTAGAAAATAGAGACACTTGACGACACTTGACACATGGGAATATGTTGGAGATATACTGTAACTGCAATGGCATTATATCTTAATGTTATACATATATATATAATGATTTTCGATATATTTATTACCTTCCGGTATTTGACATAGCTATGATATGGTTTAAATCATCAGTTTTTGAAAAAAAGCTTGATCTGCTATATTTTCGGACCGTTCTCCATATGCTAAATTACCGGCGGGCATAACCAACCATAATGATTGGGTACACAAAGCAATATATTGTATATATATATCATTATTTATATATATTATATACTTAGTGACATTGTAACATAGCCCAAAGAATAATATGATATACAGTGGTGAATGGAGAGAGCTGTGAGCTATGGTTGCATCCCTATTTCCGCCAAAACATGGGGAGCAAAGGATCAATGAATTGAGTTTCCCAAGTGCATGATAGATTTTCACTCCCCGTGTTTGGGGTTCTGATCCGAAATTGCGAAATAACTCTGATGTTCCGACGGATTGAAACCACCAACATGAACCTGAGACTCCCCCGAACATTAATTATTTTTTAGCAACAGAAACAGCAAAGTTTGGGTCCATGGGTGTCGCAAGATTATGATGTTTACCAACATTTTGGGTAAACCATGCGATGGCAAATGGGTTGATGATTTTGATGTTTGGTTTTGTGAACGGTGTTGCTTGGTCAGAAATAAGGGGTAATTATGCTTATATGTATCCCGTTCACAGCTTGCTGGTACGTAAACTTATATAGCCATCATCTTCAATGGGTGAACAAATTACTATGTATATATAGACATAATTATGATAATTTAATTGTGTAGATAGATAGGTATAGGTAGATAGATAGATAGATGGATAGGATTAGATAGATAGATAGGTAGATCGATAGATAGATAGATAGATCGATAGATATGTATGCCCAGTGGTAATCGAATCTTTCAGTAAACATCCCTGACTTGTAGATGATTTAAACCATATCTAATTGAATATTTCCATGAGCCATGGATATTTCTAGGTAAAACAATGCCAGAAAGTAACTGAGTAGAGTGTAAGTGTGGCCTCCCATTGCAAGGGGTGTAGTTTTGGTGGGTTTTCAATAGGACCTGGTCATGGTTTTCTTCGGTTTACAGTTGCTTGTTGTTTTAGAGCATCAGAAAGTGCAAATTATTGTTTTACAGGGTTTGGAAAGCAAGGGTGTAATGGGCTTCTTCAGTTGAATGGATTGAACCGAAAGGTGACTCCCCGACTCCAATCAGGGTTTAACCAGTCCAATTTGTCCAACTGATGGCTCGAAAAATGGTGGGGATAGCGTCACCTTTGCTGGGGCGCTCATTGGATTCCAATGATATTTTGCGGGTTTGTTGGAAGAAAAATCATATATGGAAAACAATATATATATATATATACATGTGTGTGCATGTGTAGAGCAGACATATACATAGAAAATTGATGGTGACATCTGAGATTTTAAGTATCAAATATTTTCATAAATCAGTCAGCCGTCTCAACCCCCAGGCTCTTTTGCTACCAGATGAACGCTCGCAAAGACGGAAGTTTGTGACCCGACTGGTCTGACTGGTTTGTGTTTCCAAATGTGTATGAGTCAAACATGGGATAGCAATTCAACCACAGTTACTCTATTAATCATTGTCAGATATTATCAGTATGAAACTGCATCTAGCATCCATTTATTCGGATAAGCATCGATTTATTGGGGACCATTTTTTTAAAAAAATAATTGCCCATGCCCAAATATGTGGGGTGTACAAGGGCCACGAGCAATGATAGATACAACCCATGGAACTGGATGGATTTGCTCTTTAAAACCTTTTATTTTCTTCCCGCGCTGCTTGGGAAGATGAACTTAATGAACATTTTGTTTGGCGATTGGTTTGAATAGACATAAACCAGCCAATGGCCACAAGAAGTTCCATATGTCCAAAACATCAACCCTGTCCTACCCGTCCCGTGCGGATCGTTGACTATCGATCTAGATTTTCAGTGCGACAACTTGCTGTGTAACCAGTGGCTACAGAGCTCTTGTCAGGATTTTGAGGATTCAGCCGATCATTGTTAGCTAACGTTAGTAACAGGTTTGATGTGTTTTACGCTGTTTCCCCTTGAGAGTATCGTCTCAGAATGATTTTAGATCGCGTTTCCTGCTGATGACCAGTCTTGTTTGCTGAGTTTAGCCTTAGCGACGAGTTTTGTCTGGCTGAAAAAATGGATGGACCAATGAACATCATGTCCCCTGAACCAATTTCATGATTGTTGCGTTAATCCCGGTCATTTACCTTCAACGTGTTAAAACTATTCCCGAATTGAACCCCATAATTGATTGATTTTTTGGTTCGAAAAGAGACATGTATATATACACACTTATTTACACACATACGCACACAAAAAAAACGCTTATATATACTGTATATATTGTAATATATATATATATATTACAATATATGGCCAAATCGCTTAGATGAAATAAATCGACTAACAACTGAACATACTGAACTCATTTTGGGGGAGCTATATATAAATTTAGCAGAGGATATGTTGCAAGTCCAACACGTGAGGTTCAACAAGTCTATTCTAGTTGATGTTCCTGAACTGTTCCACATGTTTTCCCCTGAACTCACAATATTTGTTTTTGTTTACATAAAATATTTACATTATATTATTGCATATTATGTTATATTATTTTAGAGTGTATACTGTTGTAATGTATATATATATATATATATATATATATTTGTATTATGGTATGCCATATGATATGATATGATATTATATGTATTTATGTTCTACTTGGGCTGAGTTCGTTGCCTCAGGTTCAACAACATGTTCTATATGAAGGTGATCGAGTTGAGTTCCACCTTGGGGCAAGAGCTTCCCTACATCGTGGGCTTGCAGACCGAGCTTCCTTTTGGCAAGCGCGACCTCGCACAGTTGGCCAAGAACACCAAGGCAGGGCGCGCTAGATCTAAGAAGATCTCAGATATATCCATTGGGTCCATCTATTCATCTGGTGTTGATTGGATTTTCCCATTTTTATGGCTGTTGTTTTGGTTTAAACCTCAGATTGATTGCGGAGAAATGCGTAGTGGCTGGATCACCATGACAATGAATCAATCACCCCAGGTAGGCGAAAAATGTCATCCAACCTGGCTGTGAAATGAGAAACACATCTGTAAAGGAATGATTTTCCATTGCCAATACTGTATATGGAATGTTTTCCATTCACCAACTAATACTCATTCCCAAATAAATAGTGGATTTTCCTGCACGCCATGTTTGATGACCGGAGGTATTTTTTTGTATATAGTTGGTGAACTTGAATGGAATATAGATCTTTGCCAACTTGATATACATCTTTGCCAATTCTACCAGATAGCATTATTGCTGTAAATTATGATCTTTGATTGTGCAATGATGTACAATGGGGATGTGATACTGACCAATGACACTTCGGTGTCTATAAAATGGATTGCCTACCCGGCCCCATGCTTCCCCCTCCCTGTTCATGAAATGGTTGTTTGAAGTTGCTAGAACATAAGTCACACTGTAGCAATTCAACATGTTTTAACAGGTAAATCATCGATGGGCCATTTCCAATATCAAACTGTTCGTTTATCAGAGGGTAGCTGGGGTTAATAACCCGTCTTGGGAGGTTCTGGACAGCAACATGAAGCGCGGCAGAACGTGTGGAACAAGGTGTTACCCAAGACCCCAACATACAGGGGGAAGTATTGAAGGTGAAGAAAAAACGTGAAATCCTGTGTGTCTACCAGCCAAAATTGGGGTGGGGTTTCCTTGGAAAACCAACAACAGTTCATAGGTCATAGGTCATAGGGTGTTTGCAAAGAAGCGGCGGGATTTGACAAGCCTTACCTTTACCTATTTTCTAAAGAGGTTAATATTCCTCAAACCAACAACATAAATATGGAGGGATATTCCCTAACCTGTAAAGATTTAAATCTTGACCATCATTGCATGACCAACCAGCAGCCCTACTAGTTGGTGACCACTTTGTGGGCCGTGTCGGCCATGCCTGTGTTGAACCAGGGGATTTCGGTTCAGCTCATGGTGGTCACTGCATGTTTTTGTTGATAGTCCTTCTGGACGGATTTGGAACTGTTCAGAATTATTTTGTCTCGCGACCGAACTCTATCTGAACCCACAAATATATGTGTAGATATGTAGGACAAATGCATTTCATTATCACTAGTGAAGTGTCAGGATGATTTTTTCCTTTCTGTTTTTTTTGGTGATTGCTATATGTTGTAACTGTCCAATTGATGCCTTGCCTTTTTCTTTGTTTAGAGATGGGATGAAGTTACGGGTCGAGATTAAAACGTATGGGAACCTATGGGGGTGGGCCCACCATCCGTTGGTTGTTTTTGTCTATAGAGTCTATGGTGTTGTGTGGTCGTGGTTTGTAAAATCACAGTTTTGTTGAGGTTAAACAACTTCATCCCCACTGCATATAAATGCAGTATGTGTGTTGTCAAGTATTGCTATACTGTAACTCATGGTAGATCCTTTAAACTTTAGTCTTGTCAACACCAGCACCTTTAAGGTTAGTGACGGTTAGTGTGCAGCTCATCTTTTGCCATTAAGTCCGAATATCTTCCGTGATAAAAACAAATTGTTTATTGATGCCTAAAATCTTTATATATATACACACTATATATAGAGGTTGCTTGTGTTCATGTTGGTTCGATGCCTTTCTTGGGGCTTATATAAAGCACTCGAATACCGTTTTGTTTGGTATAGCAAGCCCTCAAAAAGAACGAACTGGTTTGATTTACCACTTCTTTAGGATTAGATTTGACTTCTGCATCTATTAGGGAGTTTGGTAGCTGGGTTGGTGGGTGGTTTTCTATGTTCAACCCTCTTTGGGAGTGATAATGTGCAAAAGGGGGGGCCCCCAAACAGCTGGCGTATCAATCCTGGGTTGACATGAATATGTTCTTAGTACAATGTGGAGGTTTCCATAAATGGGGGGGGTGGAGGTTTCCATAAATGGGGGCTATATACCCCCAAATGGATGGTTTATAATGGAAAATAGCATTAACATGGATGATTGATGGGTACCCCTATTTCAGGAAACCTCCATGTGGTAAACCCGATGCCAAAGTCACCATCGGTCACATCCCCAAACGGGAGTTGTTTAAGGCGGTTGCCCACATGAATTTGGGATAACGGATAATGTTTATCACCCAGTTCTGGTAATATTGAGGATGATTAATTGTTGGTTTTACCACCTTATCCCCATTATTGATGGTTGAATCCCAGCCATTTCGAATACTGTAGCTTCTTAGGCTGCTTAGATAGTCTAAATCAGCTCTCAAACCATTAATCATTATTAACCATTAATCACTATATATATATACATATGTGTGTATAACATGTTTTAACCATTATTTATGATTCACCATTATCATTATCACCATCAATTGTCATTATCAACCATTACCAACTATTACTAGCCATTATTTTCCATGAACCATTATGATTAACCATTATTAACCATGATTAACCATTACTGTAGCTATTAGCCATGATTAACCATTAATCAGTATCATGATCAATCATTATGAACCACGAACAAAACAAAATGCCCAGGAATAAAGTCACCAGCGCTCTTGCGCAGCTCTTTTTCGTGGCCACCTCTATGACACGTGACGATGCCGGGGTGGAGCTGAACGACGGTGCCTTGGCGAATGCGCGGACGTTCCCAGAAGGTATATACGGTATAGAGTATATATTGTAAATCATTGTAATATCTAAGGAATGCCACCATTTCTGCGGCTTCGAATAATAAAGTTCCGCAAATTATGAGAGAGAGAGATATATATATATATATATACATGCATATTGGAATCATTGGGCCTTTTCCGAGTCATGGTGCCCTGAACCTCGACCTGGCAAGGCCTCATGCACATGTCAGTTCCTCATTCAGATGTACAGTTCCTCATTCAGATGTGCACCTCAACAAGCTTGCCCCAGTCATCCCAATTCTCAAACTTGGGAAGCAGCTTCCACCCCGCCTTCAAACTAGGGATACTATGGCGCCGTATGGCGCCTGGATGTTGACATTTTGCAGCCCACCATTTCTTGAGGTGAGCAGTGTTCGAAGCCCCTGTTATCCCCTGTTGATTAGAATATGTGGTGACACTATCCGATCCAGTATATTGGGGGTTATCACAATCCAGCAATCCAGCATGGGAAATATATGGGAAATCCCATGAACCAACCAGTGAATTTGGGGAAACCAAGGGCCTCTCCCAGTCCCTTTTTGAACGTTTCGAGGTTACGAAGACGAACCCGAACTCAGCTGAGCTGCGCGGGCGCCCGAATGTCCTCGCCCTGTTGTACTGAGACAAAAAAGGACTCAGGGAGCAGGCGATGACTGCGAGATTTTTGTAAGCGACCCTAACCAGGCAGTTGGACCTTTCAAAACAGCAAAGAATCAAAAGTTAAGCCAACGCGCCCTGCTAGCTTCGGGAAAATCGATGCGATTGTCCTTTTCTTTCCCGAGAGCGTCTGAGCGCAGGGTTCTTCTGGGGGTCTGTATCTCATCTTCTCATTTTCACATCTTCTCATCTTCACATCTTCTCATCCTCACATCTTCTCATCTTCACATCTTCTCATTTTCACATCTTCTCACATCCTCACATCTTCACATCTTCTCATCTTCACATCTTCTCATCTTCACATCTTCTCATCTTCACATTTTCTCATCACCTTCACATATTCACACCCTCACATCTTCACATCTTTTCATCTTCACATCTTCTCATCTTCACATCTTCTCATCTTCTCAGCGTCACATCTTCTCATCTTCACATCTTCTCATCTTCACAACTTCTCACCTTCACATCTTCTCATCTTCACATCTTCTCATCTTCACATCTTCTCATCTTCGCATCGTCTCAGTTTCACATCTTCTCATCTTCACATCTTCTCCTCTTGCCTTCTTGCCCTCTTGCCCTCTTGCCCTCACATCTTCACATCTTCTCCTCTTGTCCTCTTGCCCTCTCCTTCTTTTTTATTTCTCTTCTGAAGGCGGGGGCAGGGGCAGTGCCAACGAGACGGCACGAAAGGCAACCCTTTCGCACGAAATGAGGTTCGATCGCCAAAAACTGAGGTAAAATTGCGATGTCCGAGTCGTCACGCGCAACCCTTTCGCACGAAATGAGGTTCGATCGCCAAAAACTGCGGTAAAATTGCGATTCCAACTTGTCCGGCACAACCCCTTCGCACGAAATGAGGTTCGATCGCAAAAAAATGCGGTAAAAATGCGATTCCAAGTCGTCCCGCGCAACCCTTTCGCACGAAATGAAGTTCGATCGCCAAAAACTGAGGTAAAATAGCGATTTCAAGTCGTCCCTCTTGTCCCGCGATCCCTTTCGCATGTGAGCATGGGCCGGCCTGTGTGTAAAAGCGTCTGTGTGTAAAAGCGTCTGTGTGTAAAAGTGTTTGTGTCTAAAATTGTTTGTGTGTAAAAGCGTCTGTGTGTGAAAGCTTCTGTGTGTAAAAGCTTCTGTGTGTAAACGCGTCTGTGTGTAAAAGCTTCTGAGTGTAAACGCGTCTGTGTGTAAAAGTCTCTGTGTAAAAGCGTCTGTGTGTAAAACTGTCTGTGTGTAAAAGCGCCTGTGTGTAAAAGTGTATATGTGTAAAAGTGTCTGTGTGTAAAAGTGACGCTTCTGTGTGTCAAAGCTTCTATGTGTAAAAGCTTCTGTGTGTAAAAGCGTCTGTGTAAAAGCTTCTGTGTGTAAAACTGTCTGTGTGTGAAAGCGTGAGTGGTGTAAAAGCGTCTGTGTGTAAAAGTGTCTGTGTGTAAAAGCGTCTGTGTGTAAAAGCGTCTGTGTGTAAAAGCTTCTGTCTGTAAAAGCTTCTGTGGGTAAAAGCTTTTGTGTGTAAAAGCGTCTGTGTAAAAGCAACTGTCTGTAAAAGCGTCTGTGTGTAATACTGTCTGTGTGCAAAAGCGCCTGTGTGTAAAAGTGTCTGTGTGTAAAAGTGCCTGTGTGTAAACGCGTCTGTGTGTAAAAATGTCTATGTGTAAAAGCTTCTGTGTGTAAAAGCTTCTGTGCGTAAAAGCTTTTGTGTGTAAAAGCGTCTGTGTGTAAAAGCTTCTGTGTGTAAGACTGTTTGCGATGCAAACTATTGTCTTGTACTTGTGCTATATTGTCTGGATACTCCTCTTCTCGACTGCCTATAACGCATCTTTAATATATTGTTTTGTAATATGGTGTCTCCATACTAACAAGAGAAGACCCTGCTCCTCTACGCTCTCTGTCTAGATTTTCCAGTTTGTTCCTGTTGCATTTAGAAAAACATGAGCTGCTGTGTATCGAGTCATAGTATATATTCCCGGTATCTGTTGAATAATTTTATTATCAGCACGTTTCAGGCATGTGATTTATATCAGTTGCCTTGAGATCAATGAAACCAGGAAATGGTCTAGATTCATGGTGGGATTTCCATATGTTGTGTTGACGTTTGGTTAATGAACACCCCCTTTCACTGTTGTTGGGTTGATAAATGTTCCGCCAAACAATCCTCCAACACATATATAGTCGGACAAAGATGTAATGATGGTTGGGGTTCAAATTAGGAAGGATTTTAGGTTCAATTTTGCGGTTTCAACCACAAAATCAAAGGAGAATGGAATCAAGACATTTTTATCATTTTTTTATACATATAGATTATATAAACAGTATTTCAACAAATACCACCCAAAAAAGAAATGACGTACTTTACTTAGGTGACTTAGGGGTCCTTGATCCGGGAAATCGCTGCACAGATAATGTGCACTTTGCACCCGAGGGGTCCAGCATAACCAGGGTTCGCACCAGTTCTTCGTTGGACTTCCCGCTGTTCCGTTGTCCTTTGCGGCCCTTAGTGAGACTCAGTCTCACGCTCTCAGTCTCCGCCTTGATCAAAGGCAGGTTCGGATGACCTGCAAGGTGAAGATGTGTGTTGCTTTGTAAGCCCAGCTATTTATATATAGACTCCATAGATATATCATGACAATTCATGATGTATCATGATGTATCATGATATATATATATATATTATGATGTTATATATATATATATATCATTTTATCCATAGGAAGATCCATATTGTTCACCAGTGGAGTCATGCAAATCAGTGTTGCTGCCTTCGTTTTTTCTCTGTGGAAGGTGGACTAGATCTATAAAAAAAATGTGGAAGTCCAGCGGTCCCTGTCTCCCGGATCACCGTGCATTACAACAGCTATTTGTGTGGAATTGTCGGAAAATGACCAAATTCATTGAATTTCAACTTACAATGGTTCGGTCACCTCGAGAATGACTTGTCTTCAACTTGTTTCAGGTGGTTTCAGGTAGGTTTTCTGGATGCTGCAGCTAGAATCTAGATCTAGAATGCCATAATTAATCACGTAATCATATAGTGATTACGCACCATTATACACCTCTAAAAAGGACACGGGGACTGGTTGTCCATGACCTATGCACATGTGCCGCTTTGGGCCAACAGGATTCACACATCAATTCATATCCAATAATATCCAATCAATTCGAATCGAATCATATCATCATGTTATCCGTATAATTATTATATATATATATGTATATTATATTATACAAATGTTTGTTCCACGTTAGGTTTCCTATGGTATAGGGTCCCTGGAATACAGTGTACAGTGTTTACAGCACCAACAACTACCAGGATAGTTAACGAGGATTCATGTGTCATCTCTATTGAGAAAGTGATCTCGACCTCACTCTGACAGGGTGGGCTTTGAGTCCTATTTGTATCTATTTGTGGTAGTTCCGCATCTTTAAATAGCATTAAACCGTAACATTTCAGACGGGCACAAAGACATGTGATGTTCCTTCGCTTCACACGATATATGTTTGACCCTGTACCATCCATATCCATATCCATTTGCTGAAAATGATTCCGTCCTGGTGAAGTCATATCAAACCATGGCAGCTTGGCGCGGTGATCCCAAGTTGCTACTGCTCAGCACAGCTTCAGCATGCCTTTCACGCGAGCTCCCCGCCGTGGAGAAAAAACGATTGAGAGGAAGGAGATCCCGTGGTCGTTCCACCCTGGGATTTATTATCAATGAAGATGAATCCTACCACAATATCTTTGGAATTTCGAGATATTTTGAGAGTAAAACCCATGGTTTCAACCATAAAAGTTGCATCAAATTATATATTATTTAAAAATATATTCCATTGAAACCATGCTTTCATTTCCCGCCCTACCTGTAGTTGGAATATATATTATGAAGATGACAAATGTATATAAATGTGTTCTATATAAGGGGATTGACACCTCAAACTTCGAGCCCGCAAAATTTGAGCCATGGGGATACCAACTGCAGTGATGGTTATGGCATGCAAAAATGAGGAAATTAGAGCCCAAGGCGCTGGAATGAAGTTGCACTACACCATAGTACACCCAATGCCCAGTACCACCAGTACCAGCTCCAAACTGGCCACTAACCTTAGAAAAGCTGAATTTGAAGATGAAAACCATTCGGAACTCTGAGTTTTACTATGTTTTACTCCCCCAAATGTGTTTTTGTTTCATCCCAGATGTGGGTCGATTCTCATCACTGGTTCCGAAAGTTTGGTATCGGTGTAATTTCACATGGTAATGAAATCCCAACTCTAGGTGAGAATAATAGTGAATATGTTAAATACATAGTATAGGATATAGTAGGTGATGTTGCAGCCATGCTAAATCACTGGAGGGTATGGGGTTATGAACAAAGAGAGGTGGATATGACTCATCAACAAGATGGGGATCGCCTCTAAAGCGGGTACTGTAGATCCTCTAGACATTATTTGTCTACTCGATCTATCTCAATATACATGTCAATACTTTATATCAATCTATATCATATACAGTAACGATTGCAACATTAGTTTACACTTGCAGTGACCCCCCAAAATGCCGAAAAGTACAGTATGTCCATGGTACAATTTTCAGGTGTTCGACTTTCCAGAGCGTTTCCTTGCTGTCCAAGGCTTCAGAAGTTCGCTCGTTGTTCTGAAACCCAGTTTCTTGCGGTGCCGGTGACGTCATGGCATCCAAAAAGAGCAGATCCCATGTACAAAACCACTGGATCCGTGTTTGAGAGAATCTTATACATATATGTTGTATATAAATATATTATATATCTATCTATCTCTTTGGGGTACAGTGAAAATGAATATAGCACAATAAAGACTGAAGAATTAGATCCTAGTTTTGCGGGGTTGAAGGGTCCAGTTCAGGGTATTTAGATGTATTTAGTATTTAGTATGAAGGGTCTCGATTGGGATGGTATAGATTGGTATTTGACGTGATGGTAGATGTATCCAATGATGTGGATCTGAAGCTGCACATATGTGGTCATGTTTCATATGCATATATACATGTGTGTTTGTTTGAAGATACGATGTTCTCAAGTGCACTGGTTCATCATATTTTTTCATCAAAATTGCGACAAATGGGGGATACCCCAATTGTCAGATCATCTTTGTTTGGGATTTGCAGAGTTGCACTGTGTCGCATCCTTTGGGCAGTTTCCTTCAGGCCACCCTTTCAGGATGCCTCTTTGCAGCCGTGCCGTGCGTTTGGGAGCCTCAGATGATGCAATGCCTGGTGGAAACCGTTTTTCAGTTATCAAAGCTTTCTTAAGGCTAGCCATTGCCATTGCCATGCTTGAGTTTGGGGTATATTCATGTATAGTCAACTGGTCACTCTCAAATATTGAACACCATAATGATGTTTCCATAATGTTTCGCAGGGCTTCGCAGGTGAAACTGTCTATAAGCGGCTTATAGCCAAGTTACCACAACAATGATACTTGTGCATTGCATGTTCCATGGTCATCCTTTGTGCGTTTGCGTTGAAGTGGTGCCACTGGCTATGGATTGTGCCCCCGCTGCCCATGCCTGTTTGTGTGCAAATTTCCAATCATCCACTTCAACATGTCAAAGATCGTTTGGCACTCTGCCATGACATCTGAATCAAAATTTCTCCCATTCCATGCGTTTTGGCTCAAGGAGCTTGATACGTTGCCCCCCCCCCACGGTCCCTAGCATGCCCTCCCTCCGGCGCCGCGGCCTCGCGCTGCTGTTCGCCTTTGCCGCCTTCGCCGCGGCTGCGGTGCGCAACGGACGAAGCGCCTTCAGTGGCTGCGGCTGCGAGGGTCGACACGTGGCCGTGCAGAGTCGGGCAGTGAAGGCGGGGCCGGGGGGCTAGGTGAAGTTTGGAGAAAACATGTTCATAGATAATATAGAAGCTAGATACACACACACAGATATATGTATATGATATTATATATATATAACATTATATAACTATATATTATACATAACTATATATTTATATAACTATATATAATACATGAGATTACTGTATATACTTATTTTTCTTTTTGTTGGGGGGCATTTATTTGGCGAAATTGAGATGCGGAAGAACTTCTTAGTGGGGAAAATTGAAAGAGCATTTGGACAAATCGCCCACAATCAGTTGGCTGAGGAGTAGCTGATAGGATGGAAGTGGTGTAGGTGAGGTCAACCCATCAGGAAAAAAACATAATATACAATAACACACATATATAATTATATACACATAAAACACACACATATATATATACACACTACAACACACTGTAATATACTATGATTATATACTATTTATGTATATAATTTCATATAGATCGTGCACGCACTATCATATCATACGGTTTGGTTTCAATATTTTTTGAATGCCCATTGTTCATGATCTCCTGGCTGTTGGTTGATTTGCTATATATCCGCCCTTATTTTTGAGCCTGCCATCCATGCTCAAGACTCTGGATTCTTGGGCCGTTGAAAGGCATCAAGAACATCATTTGCGGGTACCTGATTAAACAAAAACAACAACTATCTTTTTAAAGGGTGGCAAGCAATGAGGCACTAGGCTCAAAGTTTACAAGTAACAAGCTGACCGCTTTTTAATGTATTTATCTTTTTTCTGTGCATGGAAAATGCCAGCAGGAAATTCCTCCGGTTGACGAATTCAAGGCCGAGGCACCCGTGGAAGCGCCGCAAGTCGATGTGCCGCCCAGCCGGGAGGAACAGCTGCTGCGGGAGGTGACCAGCAACACCCCTGGCATTTTGGCTGACTGAATCGTCCTGTCTCCCCCATATGTTTGATGGTTCACCCCTTATAAATCATGGTTGGATAAGATCCGCTCAATATCCCACTAAACCACACTAAACCATACTAAACCTTCCTTTGTTGTTCTTGTTGGTGATATTATTTTTTGTCCTTGGATGTTTGATGCTACTATTTACCCCGTTTTAGCCGTAGCTCAAGGTATTTCAGTGAATGTTTAGATTGTATGTTGTGCCAGATTCCCGGGGCGTCAACTGTGCGATTCCCTTCAATACTTGTCGGATATGTTGAAATAACAATAAAACATCAACCGGTGACGTCTAAGGGAGCTTACCATCTAATATATCATGTCAATGACGCAAACTCAATATCTTGATTTACTCAATTTTAACTTAGATAGTCAATTGATAGGGATTAATCATCAATTAGCCATTTGAAATTGAATGTTCACAATGCATTTGAAGTAATTCTGGTTGACCTCCACATCGTCTCAATAACACCCCCGGCAAACATTAAGGGAATGTAAATATTGTTGAGGCCAAACATATGTTTGCGGTCCATGGAAGTGTTTGACATCTAAGTCTTGCCGGACAAATTGCCTAATTCAACACGAAGACGGTAAGCATCGTAAGCGTCACGTTGGACCCGTTTAGTATTGCCAAACAAATTACCTAATTGAAAAAACAACATATTGAGAAAGCCTTTGCCCGTTAGTATCACCAAACAAATTGCCTAATGGAAAGCAAATAAAGAAAGTTTGCGTTTGAAATTGAAATCGAATCTATTTTGGATTGAAGTTAAATTAGAATTGACTGTTTTTTGGATTTTTAGGAAGGGAGTGTGGTGATTTCCCTTTCCTGCTCGCGGGAAAAGAGACCCTGTTTTCCTCTTCGTGTTCGCGAGGCAAACTCAAGTGCCATGTTTAGGTAGGTCCCCAAAATTGGAGCTTTATTTACGGGGCAACCACTTTATTTAGGGGTTGAGATTGCGACAGCATATAATTTGCTTTAAGGGCGATTTAAAAGGCTAAGTATATTCACCTAATTTCCACACAGAAACTCTAGGGACTTTATTGAGGGGGGTAAAAGTCCTTTATTGTGGTTCCGACGTGGTTCAAGGCTGCCCCCTTTGAGGGATTGTCTTTTTGCATTCAGATTTTTGAGGTCAAATTCAAAAAGTCAGGAGAGAAAAAAAATCCGGGAGAAAAGCAAAGTGGAACAGAAAAAAGCAAATCCTGCCAAAAACCGGTTGGCATAGTTTGTTGTGGTGTGGTTTTATTGTTTCGGCTCGAGTGTTGACGTACTTTGTTTTGACGGGGATTGTTAATCTGATGCAAACATGAGTTGATGGTTTTTGATGGTCAAATGATCGATAGTGAGATGATGTCAAAAAAACATATCCAATCTTAAACTATATATATATATTATATATAAAATAAACTATAACAAGCTTGAATTTCTCCAACCTTGTCATTGAGATTCCTGGCACCCAGCATGCTCCATCCGTGCATTTCGCTGGGCAAGCTTGAGGCTTGGCGCGGTCCACGTCGCCCAAGGAGGGTCAGGAGGCTGGTGGCATCAGGTGGGACCACCGTGGGTTGCAGCTCCTGGTCCTATACCGAAAATATGGGGGTCTGTTTGAAAACGGGGATACATCCGCATACATTTGAACAGGGGATGTGATGACCAACCGGTGGATTTGGGTACCCCATGTTCAGAGAAACTCAAATCTGTTGACTAAATCCCAAGATTATACTGTAGATGATTGATCAGTGAGCAAAATTGATATTGCTAGATTTGCTAGCTACGGTGACGCTATTCCAGTAGCCAACTATCCATGATTCATGACACTTTTCATGTGGACATGTGCCTCATCTCAATGTTGAGATTATCCCATTTGCTGGAGAGTATGAGCCATTTATAGCTATGGCCTGGCTCAAAAATGGGGGATTGGCAGATGGGGCCGTTTCACGAGATAAACTCAGATAAACCTTCAAACATTTGAAGCATCAACCAAAAGATTCTTGAAGTATCTTAAAGTTGGGTTTGCCCCGAGGAATAGGTGACTCCCTTTTATGAAGGATTGCTTGGATGGTTTATCACTCTCCTGGTGCATTCATGAACACAAGAAGACATGAAAAACCTGCAGCCAGGTAACAGTTTGACTTGATTCTGCATAAACTACATGGGGGCAAAATTCTAGCATTTCCAAATGATCCAAACTTAGATTATATTACAAATTATGTTTTAAAGCAAGCAACAATAACAAACGGACCAACAGTTTCGGGATCCCCCATTTTCAGAACTTCTCACAGCTGTCACAGCTCCTGCGGTTTAACGACCAGGCTTCTCTTCCCGCCAGAGCCGCATGAGAGCGTCACATTCGCTTTGTGGTTCGGACCCTTGCCCTGCTTCCAGGCCGGAAAACGTTTCGCCACAAGATGAGTGGTGCTTGCCTTTTATATCCTTCTATTATTGTGTCCATTTACAGAAATCCTATATTCCCAGAATTGGATGATGGGAACAAACATCTGGAAACCATAATTTGTGTATGATAGAAGCCATGGTTTCCTGTAGGTTTCACCTTAAATCAATCCATTATTGATACTTGATTGAAAACATATATGAGCAAAGACCTAAAAGGTTCATGCAGAAACCTGTACATGAGAGGTCATATGGTGGAAAATGTTACCCAAACCATGGAAAGCGATACGGTGAACTACTTAAAGCGATAACGTGACTTGATGGTGAAGTTGAACGGTGATTTGGGATTGTATAGTAACCTCATATGCATTGTTTTAGTATTCG
>CAMXCT020002632.1:35000-92383 GCA_947184155.2 Cladocopium goreaui
CTTTTAGCTAACCTCACATGCCAGCGCTGCCGGAATGGGGATCTCGTCTCCTCGTTTTGTTCCGTGGCCATTTGTAGACCGAGAGTCATCGCCCACCATGCAGCGCTGCGTGGATGAGGCTTTGACACAGGCCATGGGGTTTCCCCCCAGTGGTGAACCAGATGGTCATTTGGTCCATCCAAATCAATATCGTTGAAGATAGTTGGGTTAACGGAAAACAACAATCACAAGGATATGATAGGTAATATAGTTATTTATATGTTATATATATATATGTTAAACATATGGTACCTGGATGTACCTGGTACATATATGGTAAATATATGGTTATCATGGTTATAACAATAGCGTTCTATGACTTGACTTGAGAGTCCTGTTGATGGGACCCCCCCGGCAGCAGGCCGCCGGCGATGCCCCAGCCCTGGCTTCGGCGTTGCGACACTGCGCCACGCTGGCGGCTGCATGTGTAGAGGCGAGAACGTTGGAAGGTAAAAAATACCTCTGGTAATTTAACATAGCTATTGAACGTGGCCCATTTATAGTTGATTTACCTATTAAGGATAGTGATGTTTTAAGTAGGAGCTTCTGACGTAACAGTAACACAGCTCGTGGGAGGGATGTTTTTGTTGAGCAAAAGCGTCCTATACCTCCTTTCGGCCAAATGCCTCTCACATCTCAAGATGAATATATACATACAATGTTGTAAGATGCTTCATGCACAAGAGAAAAACTTCAACAAACCCAGAAACCCAGTTTTTCTTATGCCAATTGACATTGAGCTACATAAAGCAAGCATCGACCATTTTTTCCTGTTGACAGCCATGATAATCTCCTGGTTTCACGGCACCGTTGCAAGAACTGAAGTGAAACATGCATTGTTTGGCCCATTGGAGTTGCCTTCAAAAACAAACCTAAAACACATATTTTTTCTCCGCGTTTCTACGGGTTTCCTACGGGTTAGAAAACCCGAGTTTTTTTTTTTAAACCCGGGATTATGACGGGTTTTCTACGGTTTACATCGGCTTTTCTACGGGTTCTAAAATCCACCATCAAAAAAAACATAATTTCCCATCATGGAAAACGAATTTGTCATTGGGACCCCTAAATCCCGAAAACAATGTGGAGTTAGAGTTCCTTTGTAAGTTCACGTTCAAAGTTGAAATTCGTGGAAGGGTGAATAATCTCCCCCTTACAGACCTTAAGGATGTTCTTCCAAATGGGCTGTGAGTCAGAAGGATTTGAAGGCAAACAATGGAACTACAACAACCCACTCAATTGGTTTCTCACGCCTAATTTTATATTTGCATCGGAAAGTCGTGCCATCAGTGACTATGCTTCCTGATTTTTGTTGGTAAACAATGCGCTAGCTTATGTATAGGATCGCGCCCGTCCATGCGACACGTGTCCAAGGGCATCCAAAGGCTATATAAAACTGATGATTTCTTTCATCGATCATTCCATCCGATGAGGCTTCCATAGTCTTGATCTTTTGAGCCCCACTTGACATTTTGCTGACTTGGGATGGTGCAATTCCAACTAATAGGTTTTTCCGGCCCTTCTGGGAAGTGTTTCTTGAAAATCCCGGGGTTTGGGGGGAAAACCCAAGGTACCCACCAAGCAGGTGGGAAAAACCGGGGTTTCAGTTCATGTCCTACAAATTTGTAGGATCAAGGTTCCCTAGGTAATCATATATGATACATGCCAAACGAAATGGGCAGACCCTTTGCCAGTTTGACATTAGGGAATTGGCTAAATTCAGTGGCAGACATTCGGTTTTGAATGATTTTCTTGATCTACATTGAGTCAGGACATTGGATATGCATCAGAGGTAGATACAGATTAAGAACCTAAGACCCCTACTTAGGAAGTCCCCCAGCTGGGATTTTTGTGGTGATCAGCAACTGGCGGACTGGAATGCACATCCGAGTAGATGGCTGGAAATGGGTGGCCTTCAAATACGCAGAAGAAGTGTAAGAAACATCCCACTTAATTTTCAACCCGAAAAAGATAAAGTAAATGTCTCACTATATTGGCGGGAGCCAGGCAAACTTTATGGAGCCATGGGAGCCACAAAACGTGGCACAGATCTGTGGCTTGAAGCTTCCAGCTGAAGAGGTGTGGAAGTTGGTGTAAGGCCCCTTTGACCACCTAAGTATGGGGAGAATGCCATTCAAAGGTAGATTGAAATTGCATAGATTTGGGAAAACAGAAACTGAGAGACATTGACCTGGAACTGACTTGGACGATGCGAAGATGCTGAAGTATAGATGTGTGCCTGTGTGTGGGCTTGTGCTGTTCGGCGTATATACGTAAATCTGACTACATATACCAATCCCATCCCATACCGACCCACATGTTCTTTGCTGAAAACAGAGGAAGCCAATCCAAAAAAATACATTCCCATTCAGGTAAATATATGATTTGTCTTTTTACTCTAGCCCATTGTGTATCATATATATATATATTTTTTACATATATATATATAATATATATATATAACTATATAGACCCATCAATAGGTAAATCTGCACCATGGGAACCATGGGAAATCCCATCCCAGGGCGCAGCTCTGGGTGCCCTGTGGTCTCAACTTTGGGCTTTCCTCGGGTGGTACAACGCTGTACAGCTCGCTACTTGGCAGCCGGTGGGATGCGGGTGGCTCCTTATTTGGGGCCAAAAAAATGGGGGACGGGCTCCAAAATTGCCAAAAAAATTGAAGCGGAAACATAGTTGAATTATGTTGAATTCACGTTGATATATTGTTTATGGTTCTATGGTTAGTGCGATAAAAAAACACCATCCAAATTTGGATTTTCACCAGCCGAAATGGTGCTTATAAACTAATTAGTAGATAATCAGTAAGTAATTATACCATATCATACCATTTCTTTCCCCAGGGGACACGGTGGGGACAAATCGGCGAAGGCCGTGGGGGTACTATGTCAATGGGATTGGTCGAAGGGCAATCAAAACCTAAAGCCATTTAGGGGGTTCCCGTACAGCGTCCCTTCAACCAATTCTTTGATTTCTTTGGGTTTCACCGTGTTTTTAAATATTGCAGTACCTTCCAAGCTGTTTTTTTCGTGGATGTTAGGCAGTGGCTGATGCTGATTCTGTCGTGATCATCATTATGGTGTTGACCCAGCATTTTTCGTATCTTTGTTAGGACTCTCAGTTTAAAATCGAAAAAAATATGTAATCCTTCTGTCATGGTCCTCCCTTCTCAACC
Source organism: Cladocopium goreaui (assembly GCA_947184155.2). Taxonomy (NCBI): domain Eukaryota; class Dinophyceae; order Suessiales; family Symbiodiniaceae; genus Cladocopium; species Cladocopium goreaui. Next base: position 38,230 of record CAMXCT020002632.1, read on the forward strand.
CTGATCCCATCTGAGGTGATCATTCCGTGGGTTTGTCTCTGGATGTTTTCCAGCTCGGTCCTGGGTTTGGCGCGCTTCGCGCGCTTCCAATACCAACTCTTCCGTATCAGTGGCCCGTCACAGAGATGGAGGTGGCACCTCTCCGAGTCCACGGAGTTGGTCGTTTGGGGTCCAGGCTAGTGACTCCAGATGCATTGGAGTTTCATATTGTTGGTGTCCTGGGAAATTTAGTGATTTCAAAGGGAAGAGATCTTCGATGGAAACCCTTCTCGTCAAGTCCTTCTTACCAAACATCCATGTACATTTGATTCTGCCCGCCTTGAATTTGTATGTTTGCTGTGTTTCTTTTTTAACACTTATTTGTAGCAAAAACATGCAAAAATCATGTACAACTGATGGACGATGAAATCAAACCCTTCTTTGCCAAGCACACCCCCAACACCCCGCTTTTCATTAGATTTTAATGTTGTGTTTGGGCTGTGGCATTAGCACCAGTGCACAGACAAACAAAAGTGCTCAATGCAAAAAAAAATGGGTCAACAAACAAACAGAATAAGGGGTGCGACGTACTCCTTTGTTTGAATGGTTGGAATCCCATCCTCCAAATTTTAAATACCACTATGTATAATTCCTGGTTTAGTAGTTGGGATTTATTTGCGTTGGCGTTCCATATGGGGGAATATGGGGGTTATTTATATTTATTATTGCGATAGGATTGTTTTCCTGTAGATTTGCCAATTGTTTTATCTCTTGCAATGCTGCAGTGCTTGTTCTGCCAAGCCAAAATCAAAGGAGATCTGCCTGGGGATAGAGATATAACTCCACCAGATAACGCACATCTGGTTGGTGGTGAAGTATTCTGTGATTTTCCATCCAACAAATTGGATGATGATACCCATTGACTTTCACATGTTGTTAAGCGATGTTAAGGGGTGTTGCACCACCACATCAGCTGAGGTATTGACACGCTGCTTTTGATGCTGTTGTCGATTTTGATTCAGATCGAGGACATTTTCACATTATGTGCTCAATGTTTGCACGCCGGTTTGAGCAAGTTCCTTGTCAAAACGCGGGGGAAAGAGCTTTGTGAGAGCTGACGTGAAACCATTGATTCACGTACATGTTCCAAAATCCCTAAAGTCCCTAAAGCAACCAAGTGTTTTAGCCACCACGTTGAGTAAGATGGTGTGATTCCCTTGTTTTTTTTGATGATTTAAAGATGATTAAAGATGCTCCATGTTTCCTCGTTTATTCTTGAAGCCTACACCTATAGGACCCTTGGCCCTCCAGCAGCGGATCTTGGATTGCTGAAAATTATTTCCATCGGTAAATGCACCATGTGGGGAGTCTACTGGGACTTGGTTGTTTTTCTTTACCCTTCAGTAAACTATCATAGCAATGGAAAATCCCAGCATGTTCCATATTTTTCCTGGGGAACCATGGGTTTCCATAGCTTTTTTCTACGTTTTAAAGCCAGGTTACTGGTCCTTTCAGGCGCAACTCCGATGGGTCCCAGGTCCGTGCGGAAGTATTTCCGCCTTGAGCGGGACCTGCACCGTGCCACCACCTATGCGGACTATCGCAAGGCGGAGGAGGCGCAAGAGATGGAGCCCAGTGAGCGCCGGAGCTGCCTCTGTTTGTTTGTTGTTGTTAGAGATCCAAAAATATATCTATAGAAATATCGATCTTTCTCTCTCCCTCTCTCTCTAATTATAATATTATAATTGTATAATATATATATGTATGTATTAGAGAGAGAGAGAGAGACAGAGAGAGAAAGAGATACTACTAAAAACCTAAGCTGAAACATGAGTGCCACACACCAAACTGTTGCTCCGCTGGTCCAGGCCATGCAACACTTTCGCTCCAAGCTCGGCTCGCAGTCGCAGGTCTGCCGCCGGCCTTCTGGGGCGCGCTTGGCGTGTAGCTGCGAGGCCGGTGTCGAACTCGGGGAACCCGTTGTGACGACAACATGGGGTCCGAATGCGCAGCACGTGGTTGCTCAACCCCTGGTGATGAAGTCCAGCATCTTAATTTTGTTTTGTGAGTTTGATTAATGATCTATAGCTGGCCACAATCCAGACGTATGGGAACTACTGCATATGATAGATAAATGACGATTGGTTGAAGGGGGTTGGGAACGATCATTATCCATGAGATTCCCGTTCTTGACCAACCGGTAGAGTGGGATGATGAAGGGTTTTGAACATTGCCCAGGTTGTTTACATTCAAAGAGGGCTAAGATATAAAAACTGCCTTCCTTCCATGGTGAGGATTATTTTGCTTACCATCTCCTAAGAACCACGAAACATACACAATCATGCCACTTGGGTATGCAGTTCCAGCTATAGCTGAATTTGCAAGCCTAGTGAGAGGATGTTATAGGGTTTATATCCCAACTTATGGGGGTTGAAACATGTTAAAAACCCAATGTTTCTAGCCACAAAAATCACCCAACAAAAAATGCCGCCTGGATGCGATGTGATGCGCAGGAGCACTTGCAGATTTTGCATTTGGAGTTGGAGAAGTCCTTGGAAGCCAAAGGTACCGAGGAGTTCTGGAGCGACGGGGTAGCTGAGGCCGTGTTTGTGGGGTAGCAGGGCGACGAAGACTCGGATCTATATAGTAATCCCGTAGAAAGTATAGAAAAGTAAAACCCCAATAGAATATAGAATTGCGATAAATTATTGTTTCGATATGTTTGTTTTCTTAGAGGGGGATTACTATATTAAGTGTTGACTTCTTTGTGGTTTTCAAACGAACAACCCCAAGAATAAGTTTCCAGACTTCAGAAGTCATCTTAGACATTCTACTAGCCTCCAGTAGCGCAACCAAGCTATGAAAAAATGCAATGCATGAATTACTTGTACACCTATTGAAGGTACTATTAAACATTGTGATTTTCGATGGGGGACCGATGAATTGCCAAAGAGTATGAGTAGCCATCCATAGAATCCCTCTGTTGGTCATAAATCCAAATTTAATATCACTATAGATTCAAAGATTGTTTTTTCCATTGTTTTTCCCAAATTCTATTCCCAAGATGCGTGACTTCCCATGATTTTGCTATCCAACTCAACATGGGTAGCTCCGTGATTTTTCGCAGGACCTAGCAAAGTTGGAGCCTCTCCTGGTAGATCAAGCGGGCGGCGTGGAGTGGACAAAGATTCCCAACGCAGAGCAGCCGCTGGACACGACGGGCACCAGTTTTACTGACAAAATGAAGGCGGAAATGAGGGAGATTGACCCAGGGAAATTTAGTATTTTGGGGTTTTGGAGTGGAGTTGAGTTGCGGAGCTCGCGACTCTGCAGCATATTACAGTTGAGCCACGCTGTAACCCCCTTGTGAATTGTTAAGTAGCCGGGCCGCATAAGGGTCCGTGCAAGCCAAAGGCACCGTCGCGTAAGTGCCACGTAAGCCTTGTGTAAGCCAATATCCCCGCGTAAGGAATATCCTCAGCTGCGCAAGCAACGTGAAAGCTGTGCGTAAGCACATCCTTACGACCTTTGAATCGATCAAGGTGTTTAGCACGGCTCAGTTGGATTATATAGCATGATCATGTTTTTCGATGATCAGGAAGTATCATGGCATTCCTGAAATTGGTTCAAGGGTGTACCCTCAAATCCATATAAACCCCATATTCGGGGCCAAAAACAAAGATTTCCGAAGTAGACTTCAATACATAGTGAACCAATCCATTGAGACATCAAATCGAAGTCTCAACAACACGTTGCAACAGATTTGGCTGAGGTACTTGGAAAAGCTGTGCCGCTGTTTAGAGGCCCTTTGCCAGCGTCGGAAAGACGAAGCCAGTCCTGCGCTCAAGGAGCCGGGTAGCAGTGACCAGCTGGGTGAAAAACCCCTCTGACATAGCTACCCGTGGGATCCCAAGGGTGTCATTTTTTTTTATGTATTTTGTGATTTTATATATTAGGTGGGGATATCCTATGAATCGGTGGGTTAAAGCATGTTTATTAACAACTTACTAGCTGGGATGCACCCCCCAAGTATAGAACAGTCATCATGGATTTCCATGTTTTATTTCAGTTTACCTCTGGCCAGGGGCCCACGTGTGGATTAGGTTTGCATGTCTAGAAGAAGGGATTTTCAGTGCATGTTCAGCCTTGTATTGTGGTGATTCATATACAAGAAGATGCAATATTTTGAATACCTTCTGACATCCCCATTCACTCACATATTTAGACATGATTTCAATGGTTGCTGGACTGAATGACTACCCCATACCATGGGGATTGTCACTTCGTAAGTGGGTAACAACGAGCATAGATGATCCCATTATAAATCAAATATCTATACATGGGTCCCGGGTTCTAGTGGGTTACGTTTTTTTTCTGTTCGGATGCAATGAATATACATATATATATATAAGCATAGATTCAGATAGTTAATTCCATTATGTACACTATTATGCTATTACATATGTAATTAACTATATATATTTATAAAAATAATCATTCTTATACATACATATTACTCTTTTTCGTTATATAAATTACATATATTATTACTATATATTATTCTTCTTCTTTTTATTTATTTTATTTTCTATCTAGATATATATATAATTGTTATATTCAGATTTTTTCATGATGAGGCAATGATGAGGCAATGATGAGGTATTGTCTTTGCAACTGGACCCAACTCTTCTCCTGTCCCAGGACTGGCTGGTGGATCGTCGCAAGGCCATTGGGCGCACGGCGCTGTGCCTCAGTGGCGGCGGCAGTCTGGCGATGCACCATATGGGCGTTTGCCGCTTCCTCCTGGAGGTGCGTTGGAGAAGGGAAGGGCATGGAGATGGGGAGAGAAACAAGCACAGATATAGATATCTTATATATGCATATATATATATAGATATATACAGTATATATATGTATATATATATATGTATGTATAGATATTGATGGGATGAGGAGGTGGATGTTGAGAAGGAAGAGGAGGAAGAGGAGGAGGAATAGGAGGAAGAGGAGGAAGAGGATGATGAGGATGATGAGGATGATGATGATGATGACGATGACGATGACGATGATGATGACCATGACGATGACGATGACGATGATGATGATGATGATGATGATGATGGTGATGATGATGATGAGGGGGATTTGGATGAGTCTTTACCAGAATAGGTATAGACTGAATGCCGTGTGTTGTCGTTGCGGTATCTTTTTTGCGAGAAAACGTCGTGATGGATGTGGAGAATTTGACATTAGAGGCATCTATCCTGCTCTTTACTGTGTTTCTCGCATTAAGGGTCTATCTGAAATCTATCTAAGAAGTCAACACCTTTGGCGATGTCAACCCACATGTTTTTTATTTTTGTGGGTATGCCCGGAAATTGCCTCTTCTGAAATGACTGGTCTCCTCTCGCCATCTTACTGACTGGGCAAGGAGGGGTTGATGCCCAAAATCGTCAGTGGCGTGTCCGGTGGTTCCATTGTGGCTGGTTTCCTGGCCATCCACACCGATGAAGAGAAGCTCAACTCTTTCTAGTGTGCTGTGTCCACTTAAGACCATGAAGATAGTTGAAGAACAAACTACCCGCAGTTGTTGCTTTGGGTTTTCCATCCCCAAATTGGAATGATGATCTTGGTTGACTTTTTATTCATGTGATGTTTGATATGATCGTTCAGCCAGCACACCAAGCATATGTACATTCATATACAGAATTAGCAGATATATATATATATATAGTTACATATATATATATAGTTATATATATATATATTTAGAGAGAGAGTTATATATATATAGTTATATGTTCACACACATGTACTGAATATATCTTAATACACACATGAAATCTTACCATAGGCAAAACCACCAGCCTTTGAATCTTTATTCGAGCCAAGCCACTGACCAGGTCCTAGATCTCCAGAGTTTTGCGGCATTTCTTGACTCATAATTGGGAATACCCTCTCGTAATCAAGCAGTGAAATTTAATTGTTTATGTTTAAAAGTTTTAGGATGTTAGCATGCACACACACACATATATATATATAGATATACACGCATACATACAATCAAACATGGCATTTGACACATTCACCAAATAAATGGTGGAATTTCCTGCACACCATGTTTGATTACCAGATGGTAATTGAGTACACAGTTGGTGAATGTGAACGGAATATACATGTTTGCCAACTTGATATGATCATTTCGTACAGTATCAGTTTATTTGGGTAAATTATAACGGCGCCACTGGCCGACGTCAAACCAGAAATCATCTCTCTGCATATGGTAGATCATAACATTTATAACGACCTCACTGCGACGTCACTAGAAAAATGATTAATGCCTGCCCTTGATTTATAAATAGCCCCCCCCCCCTCTCTGACCCTAAATAGACTTAAGGCCACCATAAAACTTGTTTGTATGTAAAGGTTTTAAATTACCACAATTGAAAACGAATACATAAAATGCAATTTCAAAAAAAAAGGAATCCAGCAATTGTTTTAGTATTGATCTAGTACTCATGTCATGGACTTAGTATTGATCTAGTACTCATGTCATGGACTTAGTATTGATTTAGTATTCATGTCATGGATTCAGTATTGATCTAGTATTCATGTCATGGATTTAGTATTGATCTTAGTATTCATGTCATGGATTTAGTATTGATCTAGTACTCATGTCATGGATTTAGTATTGGTTTAGTATTCATGTCATGGATTTAGTATTGATCTCGTATTCATGTCATGGATTTAGTATTGGTTTAGTATTCATGTCATGGATTTAGTATTGATCTCGTATTCATGTCATGTATTTAGTATTGATTTAGTATTCATGTCATGGATCTGGGCAAATCTGGGTTTAGGGCCAAAAACAATTAGCTTTATTCAGGGTCAAACTCTAATTAGTGCCAAGGCACCTCATGGGGGGTACCCTTGACGAGTTGATTTGGGATTGATTTTGGATAATTTTGAATAAAGGTTTTGAATAGAAAAGAGCAACCATTATTTTTGAAAATTTGAAGTTATCAAGGTAAGATCTAATGAGCTGGCAATATGAATTAGTACATGAAAGCCACCTCAAATAAAGCATGGAAAAAAAAATCAGCCCCATCTGGGCAAATCTGGGTTTAGGGCCAAAAAAATTAGCTTTATTTAGGGGGCATTTATTATTTATTTTGTGAAAAAATAGCTTTATTCAGGGGGCATTTACAAATCATAGGTCAACATTAGTACAGGAAAACATCCCAAAATTGGTCCGACAAGCAACGGGTAAGAAAAAAACCTTATGTCAGGTTAGTGAACTATTATACTTTGTCCTGATTTTTGGCAAATAGCTTAGAGAAATAAGAACTACAGATTTAAAGCCCAGGTTTGGGGTTGAACATCGTCCAAGATTTGGGAGCTCGAACATACAGATTGGCGCAACATGGGGCTCAAAATGGAAAAAACACATGTTTTGTGCTTTAACAAATGATACCCAATTTTTCCCCGGGCCAGACATGGCCAGACCATACCCTGTCTTCGCAAGCCTTGGTTTCTCAGGATCTTGAAACATGTCTTCGTTCCGGAAATTCCTCAGCGACATGCGCCTCATAGATGGTTCCCTCATTGGTGGCAGGCAGATGGTGGGACCCTGGAAGTGGAACGTACATGAAAGTAGGATCCGGTGCCCTGCAAGATTTGCAAAATTCTTATATTTCAAACTTGGAAAGCATGTATTTGAATCAGATCCTGATCCAAGAACATTTCATGTAGTACTTGTACCTGTAGTACTCACATGTAATTCAATGGTTTTCTCCTTCGTATTTATTCACCATAGTGTGTCATAGATCAGCAAAAGTTCCCATGGTTGGCCATGGCCCAGGAACTCTTGAACTTCATGCAGCTGGGTGTGCTGGTGCCTACGGAGGATTTCGAAAACACTTGTCAGGCCAAACTGCATGGGGTCGTAGGGGGGAGGCGGCCCTGGATTTCTCAGATTTATTGGTTTTGTGGTGAAGGATAGTTTCTGTTTTTTCCTTTGTTGTTCCATGCTGTTGTTCCCATAAATGTCGATATGTTTTCTTCTTTGTCTTTCTTGTGGCCAGTGCCGGCACAAAAATCCATACACGTGGATGTTGGATTCTAGATCCAGTTAAATCCTGATGGACTTAAGTAACCCATATACCGGTTAGTACATATAGCAATCACACAAGGTAAACATGTCAAATACCACTGAAACAGTGATAATTTCATCATATTTCCTTTTTTTTGCGGGGGTGTTATGGTGTTAGTATACATATGATATCAACTATATATATATATATATACATATAATTTAATATAATATATACTATATTATACATCTAATATATACATTGTTTTTCAATATGTGTAACTGATATAACTTCACCATCATTTTCCCCAACATTTCCCCATGCTTTTCCCATCCCAGGCCTACTTCGGCACCTGGACCTTCGAGGAGGCCTTCCGTCGCACGGCGCGGCCCGTGACCATCGTCATCTCCTCGAACTTCTCCCGGAAGCTGCCAGCCTGCGCGGCTCGGCTGCTTCGGTCCGAACTTTTGGAAAAAGGGGTACCAAAAAAACACACAAAAACGGGCAGAACGGTAATTATAGAATTTATAAATTATATATATATAATTTTATATATATATATATATTTAACCACATTTTTTGTGTATATGATGTTCCTGTGTTTTTTTTGCTGGGTCAAGAGAACTAGGGTTTTGTAGTGGATACATCTATATATATATAAAATGTGGTTCTGAGAGTGGTATTGGGGGTTTGACCCGCGATGAGCCACTGAAGGTTGCGCATCCCAGTTTTAATGCCATTTAATGATACCAATATTAATGTATATACCAATATATTCTTATACGAATATGATTAGTATGTATTGGATTGTATTGGTATATATATATATATACGTATATATGTGTACATATAATATAGGTGGGTGAAAATATGGTCATTCCCTCCTCTCAAGTGGGATGCGCCTTCAAGTACTTGGGACTCATTGCAAGAGTTTGTTTCGGGTTTGGCCGGAAATGGATATGGAAAGATGTTCGAAGATCGAAGATATCCTTGTGTGGTTAACAGCAAAGCCATGGCTGGTTGGAGGTATTCCCAGGCTGGTTGGATCACCAACAAACATCGGAATTGGGTTGGGCCTTTGGTTGGTGAATTAAAAGAGGCTTCCGCGCATTCAACAATAGGTAGACGATGATAAATCATTTGCACAACCGGCACCTTTTTTTCTCTGAAAGGACACCTTTTTACATAAAGATTGCCATTCTAGGGTTCCTCTTGAAAAAACCCTGGGGGTTGTGGAGCTTTCAGCATGGTTGTCTTTCAGACTGCGCGTCCCAAATTGTCATAAGTTGGGTCCCATCACCAATGGTTCAACTATCATGCATGTAATCATACAACATATAATAATTCACAATAAATGGTGGATGTGTCCCACTATTATATTCACACCATAATAATTCATTGCGGTTATATGTGCCACTAAATCGCATAAGACCCTATTTCTTTTGCCAGTTGAATCCTATGACTTCATCTTACATGTCCATGAAATTACCTGGAGTACCATACATATGTCATCATATGCCACATATATATATATATACATGTGTGTGTGTCCCGTCATTTTAAGTATCCCATGAAGGAGCCATTAGATACACCCTAACTGGTCAACCTTGGTTAGATACGAGCTATTACTTGTTTTGCGATCAATGGTAAAATTAATTCCCATTCAACAGCTAAGGTTTGTTTTTTTGGCAGGTAGCTAAGGTTCACCATGCTAAATACTATACTTAAACACCCCCCAAACGAAGCCATGGTTTAGTAGAGAAATTCCACATCATTGGGACCATACAATATGGTGGGTGTTTAATAATTGGACGGGGTAAAATACACCTGAAATGGTCCCAACATATTGCATTTGAATAAGTTATATCTAATACATATATACCCCATGAGATCCTTGAACATATCAATATGAAATAGCCCATTAAATACATCCTAACTGGTTAAATATCCCATTAAATATCCCATTGTATATAATTATATCTAATAATAATAATGATACATACAGTCCATTATATCCCATTAGATCCTTTAGAATATCCCTTTATAAATATCCCATGAAAAACGCCTGGTTTTCACGGTCCAAAAGGTGATGTTGAATCACATGACGTCGCCACGGGTCACCATTGCCTCGGCGGTGGCGGCCTCCTGCGCGGCCATTGGTGTCATGAAACCGCGGGGCTTGGTGGCTCCTTGGAGCAGCGCTGGAGGGTCGGGTCGAAACACTTGGGGATTTCTATGGAGAAATATCGTGATGTATGACATATATGATATTATATGATATATGATATAAGATATACTTTTATATATATATATATATATGTACATATCATATATGACATCACACTATAGTGATATACCTCGGTGGGAATGGGATTTCTATAGTGATATATGATATATGATGATACAAGGTGGAAATGAAATTCAATATCATTGGAAAAAACATCCTATAAAGGAACTTGAAGCAGTTTTCCAAGGGATCCTTTGATGGTGAGAAATAGTTGGGAGTGGTAAACTAGCCGAACTGTTGGTGATATAGCCATTATATCCACATGATATTTGTATAAGTGTTGCTTAAATCCGCATTCCAGTCAGTTGGTGGGATGATGATTGATGATTGATGTGGTAAACCGAATGCCATCAACCATCAATTTGGGGATTCTCTTGAATTATCCCATTTCTAGGCATACCCAATATAAAAACCCCAATTGGGGATGGATTTTTGTTGGGTTCCCTTGTTATTTTTGGATATTTTGGGAATTTGATCGAAGTATGATGGGAATAATTGAATTGGACAGAGAAAACAAGTGTTCTTGCGGATATAACTGGGAGGTTCTGGGAACATGTATAGTTGGACATAGAATATGAGATACATCATCAACCATACATATGTGGGTAGGTATGTATGTATGTATGTATATATATATATATATAGCTGGACATACCATGGGATATATCATCATCCCTGGCTTAGCTGAGATTTTGGCGTACCCAATTTATGGCATTTTTGTCGCGGGGTGATGAGACGAACTCTTGTTATTGATGTTATTGTTCCAATTGGTTGGGGCGGTTTTTCAAGCTCCCTGGGGGCTCTATAGGTCAATTGGCCCATTGGATGACAATCAGATATTCCGCAGCAAAAGCAAACAATGAAGGAGTTTTCACACCCCCAAATGGGATATCTGGAGAAAATCGATGTAGTCGACAATCACCGTGTTCCACATGCTGCCATCTAAATTGAGGGTATGCCCCATGTTTGGACAAGGCCATGTAGAAAAAAACTACTGTAAGTGTTTGTTGGTTAATTCTTATAACCCCTTCACCCTCATATTTTCCATACCCCCTATAGAATCCCCGGTTTAGGATTGGATTTGTTCAATTTTTTGGGCCCATATGAGCTCTTTACCAAGGTGGGGTTATAGTAACCGAAGAAAAAATGCAGTTCAAAAGTGTTTCCAGAATCGCATTTCTGTATTTTTTCTGTGTTCCTCTAACAGTGTTTTTCAGGATTTTCCAGGATTTTCTAGATGTTTTCACCACATATTTTTGAGTTGTTGTGGATCCTCTAGGTCAAGGATCCAGTGACTGGAAACCTGGCGCCCTTCAACGTCTTGGGCGAGTCGTTTGCGGAGCCTGGGGTAGTGGGGCAGTGCGGATGGATGGAATTGATGTTAATGGAGTTGATATGGTTATGGGTCAAAACCCTGGTACCTAGTAAACCCCAAAATAGTTGGCAAATGGATGTTCATCCCACTAAAAATGTATCTATAGGTATTGACCCATACCCATATAACGAGATATTTTCTGGTGATTCAATGGGATATGAAAAGTGGGATTTAATGGGATATTGATGGGCTAGTTGGACGATTTTCCCATTAAAGCCTCCATCTAAGAAACTAGTTCAGGGATTTTCCAGCCAACCATATTTGATTACCAGAGGGTATTATTTTTCGATATGTTGGCGGTATCATGCACTTCCCAGTTACCTCTGACAAAGGTTTCCAGGATGATTTTACCTCGTGATTTTGGGTTGGTTACTTGTTTGACAGGTAACTGAGATATAAGGCATATAAGGGATAGGGATGTATTTGTGACAAGGGCGACTTTGCCGACTTCATTGCAAAAGATGCTGCGTCAGGAAAACCAGCAGCAAAATTGGTGTACTGATCCGGGAATGATTCAAATTTGCACTCGTTTCTGATAATTCACCTGGTGAGAACATGTTTTCCTCTGTGTCAAAAGACGTGTTTTGCAAGGCATCCGCAGTAGTTGGGCACAGGGGACCGTGGAAGATGATATGGGCTGTAGGATGTTGAAATGGCTCAATGACTCAATTTATTTTTGATGGCAGTCCACATGGTCGTCCATTACAGATAACATAATCCGAATGTTTGGTGGTTAAATTCACATGTTTGAAAAGGTTTTTCATAGCCTTCTGCAAGTAGCTCTGGAAGTCACCATGTTATCCTGGAATATCCTAGATATATCTAGATCATCTATGAACAATCCATGATCAATGGAAGCCTGGAAGGTAATTGCAGAATGACGCCGGATCCACCGGGGCCACCAGAAAAAAGCTCTCAGGATGGCTCCTTCACAGCGGAGGTGCCCAAGGACTACTTGCGCTCCTGCTTCGGGGCCACACGTTTCCTGGTGTCGCAGGTGGCTGTGACATGGGGGTCAAAATGCTTCAAACGTGTTGGGTGATTTTGAGTGATTGGATCTGATTCAAAACATGTTATTTCTTGCTTTTTTAAAGAAACATGCTATTATTAGTAGTAGTATTATTATTAGGTTTAGAAGTCTTTTGAGAGGTCTTGCAGGCACTGATCCATATGACCCAGAGTTCTTCATGGGGAACCAGTACCGTCCATTTTTTTCGGAATCCAGGGGCCTGTTCGGGTCCCGTTTCGCTTGGGAGGTGAATCCGCATGTCTCGTCCTTCATGGACGCCAAGGGCGGGGTACTCCACAGCCTTCGGGGGCATTTTGGTTTCGATCTTCAGCTGCGTGGCTGATGTGGGGAACATTGGGGGAAGGCTAAATGACCTCACCATACATGTCGACTGGCACGGGAAGTCATCCCAAGCGTATTAGTTCTGTTCATATATCCTGGTTGACTTGTACGAATTTCCTGGGTCGTAGGATATGGCCAGGCGATCTCTCCTTAATGGTCATTGGATTGTGGGGGTTTGGCCCCAGGAATGATGTCATTGGATCACTGGGATTCTTGGGCGCAGGGTGTGCTCATCCCATGGCTTACAGTACAGCCCTATTTTGAAGTGGACCAACCCTACTTACCCGCTACCTGGGGTTACAACCGCATTTCACTGGGATGAACCACGAACTGGGGCAGGCAGAGTTTGGAATAGTTGCAGCCGCTCCGCTTGTGAATACTGTGGAGGATAGCTGTTTGATCCACCAGGCGCTCTCTCTCTTCCACTACTGAGTACTACTGTAGGCGCTCTCTCTCTCTCTCTCACTCTCTCTCTCTCTCTATATATATATAATATATATATATATGTTGTTTGTTTTGGTTTTCTATGTTTTTACATAATTCAATGTTATTCATTCTAGTTTTTTCCGACACATTTTCCATATCATCCATCATCTCCAGGATAGCAGCTGCAATGACCCACTTGTTGAGGCAACGTGCTCGCATGCTCTCGGAGTATAATTTGTTGCCCTCCTTCTTTGGTCGCGCTATGTGCCAGGTGCAACGGGTTGTTGTGCCCCAAGCGTTACAAACTGATTCCATCCTTTGGCATTCACGGAGTCCGCCAATGCTATGGCTTGATTGCTTGATTTAATTTGATGTGGTTATATAATTATATATAATTATATATAATTCTGAATAAAATTATGCACATTATATCCCTTATGAGATATATATATATATATACATATACATATGCATGTGTTTTTTTTGATTCTTTATGTATTCCTGTTTTTTTGTTTTTTTGTTGCTTGGAATTTGTTAAGACCTTTCCGCCAATTTTTGCGGGTTGGATCTAGTGTTTCGCCAGGTGGGGTGTCTTGCATTCGCTTTGCGACCTGTTTTACTATTGGTGCCATTATTTTATATATGAATATATGGTCATGAGTCATGATATGTCATGATAATAATTAAAATAATAATGCTAATACGATTGCAAATAATTAATCGCAATTCATAATACTTAAACATAATACTACTAAGAGTAGTAATAACAATATATAATAGTAAATAATCATAATGTTATTGACAATAATATCACTAATAACAAGAAACAATAATATGTTACTTTGTTTGAACATTGATCTTGTCCTCTACAAAGTGGTGCCCCTCACTTGTATGTTGGTTTAAAACCTATTCAATGGATTTCAATCATGGACCTGTCGCATATGGTAGTTGCAAAGCAGCAGAAACCTTGCGTGTATGCATGTTTTGACGACTCAATAATGGTATCACCTCATACGAAGTATTGAATCCAAAATTTCAGGTATCACCACATATTGAATGCGTTTTTTCAGGTAGTACCTTTAAATCCCTGTTTTTCCCGAGTGATCTTCCCAGTTTTCCCAAAAAATGCCAAGTTTCGCCACGTCGACGTCCAGGCCACGAAGCACTTGTCCCAAGACTTCCAGGAGAACAAGTCGGGGCTCACCGTGCACCCACCCGAGGTGGGCTTGGCGTCGGTGAAGAGGGCCATCTCCAACCCCTCCAAGCGCGACATGGTGCCCTGGTAGTGAAATGAATCCTGGGTGAAATTGAGAGTGTGAAATTACTATCATCCTAGTATGGCTAGCATGGTAATTGACTGTAATTTACAGGTGGTCATAATTAGTATTGACGTGTAGTGAGAATTGATAACTATCGATCATAGGACAAAGTAGTGATGGTGATGATGATGATGATGATGATGATGAACATTAACATGAACATGAACATGAACATCAGGATTATTACGGCTCATGTGGTTAACCCAACCATTTAAACCTACCATTCGGGAATGTTTTATACAACCCATTCATGATGATTTTGGGGGTTGCTTATTGGGTTTGTCACACTAGTGATTATGACCATGTCAATATTGTTTGATGTTTTTTTCTGAGGATGCAGATGCTGATGTTGACTATTCTCAATGCGGTATCAATAATGATTATGAGGATGCAGATGGGGATGATAATGAATGATTTGAACAGAAAGTTACCCTCTGGTAATTTAACATAGCTATTGAACATGGCCCATTTATAGTGAGTTTTTCCATTAAACATGGTGGTTTTCCATTGGTTTTCCATAGTTTTTTTGTCCTATGTTTGCCAGAAAGTTATAGTCGTGAAGACTGATGGCTGGGAGTGATGCCGTGAGTTGGGAGGACAGAATCCTCCCACAGAAGCTCCCTGCAAAAAATATGGGTGCTGTGAGAATTCTGATTCAAGTACATTCCGGTAATTTCACACAGTGACTGCCAATTGGCCAATTGTTTATACTTTAATGTCCTCTCATGTCCTCTCATGTCCTCTGATTTCGCTGAAAGTGTTACCAGAGGGGATCCCAGATTGTTTCTGTCGGCCTCCTGCTGAGGAGCGCTACATTCTTCAAGGGCAGCGCATGGCCTGGGAGAAAGCGCATGAGATTCGGATCATGATGCTCTTAGAGGCGGATACGGAACAGGATGAGCCATAAGAAGACATGAGTCAATGAGAAGAGTAGCAACTCCTGAAAAAAAAACATATAATAGTATTGTGTATGTCAATGGGTTTGTCACAAGATATGGGAACCCTATTCCCATGGTTTATCATGTTTTTCCCATTGCAGTGGCTGTTGTGGGTGGTATGCCATTTGTTATAGCTGTATTATATATATATATATATATATAATTATATATATATATGTGTGTGTGTGTGCGTGTGCGTGTGTGTGTGTGTTTGGAAATGCCCAAGTCAAGAGCCATGCCAGACACAAAAATCCATGGGGTTTGGCTGATGCAAACTGTACCAAAATAAGTAGGGAAAACCGTTGTGTTTCTCTAGGTCTGTAGGTCTCACATTAAAAAATCTATGTACACTAACGTTATCTGCAGCGCCCCCCTGAATGCCTGAATGCCCTTAGTTCATGACTAATCCCATCCTAATCTTAAACCCCGTCCACAGGTCCCAAATGTCAATCCCTTCCTAAACCATAGTTATACCCATAGTTATCCCACAGTTATACCATAGTTTCGCTTGGTGCTCTCCCGGTGCTCTTAACAGAATGCCAGGCCGCAGTCACTCGTTGCTTGGAAAGGGTGGAGCATCAGGTTCCACTGCCCTTCTGTGTGGAAACCCGGGAGATCCAAGGGAAAATTGGAGGTTTCACATGCCTTTTTTAATCACCGTTTAGTCACCGTTTTTTACAGGGAATTAAAATGGAATTTGTTCATGGATTTCATGAAATTTCATTGATTGGGATGCATAACCAACCACAAGTGTTTAGGATTGTCGAACAAATGGAGTATGCCCTAATTTATTGCAATTTTCATGGTGAAAAGCATAAAACATGATGATCCACCATCACTTCTGGGAGGTAGACTGCGTTCAGATACTGTAACCAATGTTGTGGATGAGCATTGGATGGGCAAATTGTCATTGGTTTTGCTGGGTGGATGAATGGTTATATACTTAAAACCAAGTTTGAGAATGTTATATAGCTAAAACCGTTATGATTTTGCTGATGTGTTTTTGCTAGTGTAGTTTTTGCCACTTGGCAACAATTTGGAAATAGTCGTTTTGGGATGCTCACCACCTGGATGTGAGCGCTGCAATTGTTGATATCCCCTTTTTTATTTTCAACTCTAGCTATTCAACAAAACTTGTAACCTGTATCTTATACATATATGGATATATATATATATATACATATACAATCACATATATATATATATATATACTGTATATGATGTAGAATATATACACCTTTCTATATACCAACCAATGACCAATTGGATGCGATTTTCCCAGGTATTCCAAGCCTTGTTTCTACATAAAATGGGTGCAGATTCATAGCCCACATCCCAAAACTCTCGCTATGCTACGGCTTTTTCCTGAGGCCATTTGCAACCACCACCGGAGCCCAACGCCAAGGCCGTTCGCAATGTGATGAGCTAAAACTATGTTAAATGACCCGCAGTCATTGTTTTTGTGAATGGGATGGATGATCATTGGGTTTATTTACCACATTACACACACGGTATAGAATGGCATTAAAAAAATACAGTGTATATATATATATAATTAATCAATATACCTAGAACTTCCTAAGCATGGAAAATTTTGGGCCCTATGGCCAAAACAGGACCTGCCCTCACAGGGTCTGTTTTCATACCTCAGGGTCTGATCTGTGATTTTAGCATGTTTGATATGCATGGCCATGTGATAAGTGTAACATGTGATCCCCATGTTGAGATTTCCCACTTCTTCTGCAAGGCCATCTTGGGATCATTTTTCGCCAGCATGCTGTGACGTGAAACTCAGATCAAGGGATCCATTGGAGAGACCGATGGGCCACTGACAAATGACAAATGGCAAAATCATTGATGCCATACTTGCATAGCACGTGTACCACTGTGCACAGCGACTTTTCAATGAACCCTGCACGTATATACACAAATTTCTCATCGATACTAATGGCCACATGCAAGCACTTTGTGCATCCTTTCGCATTTCGAAGATCATGGACAGAGTTTTCTGCCATGGTGAAATATTTCGAGGCCAGCTTCTGAGTCATGCATGCAAGTTAGCACATACACCAGTGTTATATACAAGTTTGAAATTCCATAGCATGGGCCCATAGCATGGTTCCCCGCGCAATGTACATGGATCGATCCATGCAGCCTCCGGCAGGTCACAGTTTGAAGAAACACATAGAGGACCTTTGAATTGAAGGCCTGGCAATGGTCAAATGGTGTGGCCACGGGTGTGCAACAACTATTTTTTTTCGTTGGTGGGATGCTGGCAAGTTGCCTATTACTTTTTGTATTTGGCAACATGGCTGTAAAATGAACATGCAAATGTTTGGGTTTGACAGCCAATCAAGATTGACTGATGTTCATCAAAACCTGTTCTAGGCACAAGCTTTCTGAACCAGCGCATGTGCAGTGAGTCAAGCTAAGAAGCAAAGCGATAGGATAGAGAATAAGATTTAGCAGGCAATTATAATGTTATATATCGATCGATATACATGCATTCCTCTTTTTAATGCAACATGCACAACATCACATTGCCTACTCATTCCTCAATCTTGCAATGCCGGTCTTGGTCAGAGACACTAAAGACCCTAGCTCATTGGCACGTCTGTGGGAGTGCGAGTACCACATCAGGGATCGACTTCGCCTTCTGCACGATGAGAAGGGCAATGTCGTGGGTGGTGGCAAGTTGATCCATTGGCCTGACCCGAAGAACAAGGCGATCAGTATGGATGCAATCGCTTTGAACATCTACTTGCTGAAGATTTTGGCCAAGTGGTGGTGCCCCACGGTTTCCAAACCAAAGAGTCCCAACATCAAAGTGCTCAAAGAGCAGGCTTAGAAGTGCAAAGAATTTATTTTAAAAGGATATATACATGGTATGCCAGCGCTATGGCTCGGTGCTACATAAATTATTGCATGGATGTTTCAATCAATGGTATTTTTTGAACGTGTGTTGCATCGCTCTGTTGGGTCTGCCTCATTGGGCAACACCTTTTCTTCCCTGAAAGGTTGCTGGTTTGAAGCAAATTTGCCAATGCAAGGTTGACAACGCTGTGGTGAAGGATGCGTGGTTTCTCAAAAAACTGTTCACTTATGGGTGCAAAAAGGCTGGCTTCGACAAGGAACGTAAGGGGAATAAAGTGAGCCCTCAGCGACGAGCACCTTGACCAATCTTCAACTGATCAACATTATGTTTTTGCATTTTTTTGCATTGATATATGTATGTATATGCATGCAATGATTATATATTACACCTTGGAAAGAGAAGCCTATACCCTTGCAATATAGTTTAAACAGTTGGGGCATGAGAGGCAAACCACTCCACTAAAGGTACCCATTGTGGATGAGTTCTATGAGGTGTTGCTCAAGTTCTGGCGTCTCAAGGCTACCCCTTCTTCCTCAGTGGAGTCTTTGTCCATTGAACCCACTGAACCGATTGAAATCCCTGATGATGATGTTGATGAAGACAAAGAAGATGATCTTAGCGGGGTGATGGAAGTGATCAAAGTCGAACTTGATGAAGAGGTGGAGCCTGAGATTACCCCAGAGGAACAGGAGTTTGTGAAGGTCCCGGGTGAGAGCCTCTTGAGCTCTGACCCTTACTTAGCGTTTGATGGCCTGGAGTTGGGGGCGACGTCTTCTACCGAAGCTCCGGAAGAAGTCGAACCCAAAGTCGAACAGAAGGTTGAGGTTGAACCCAAGGGTGAAATCAAGGAGGAGTGCGGGGTCAAGCCTAAGGATTCTAAGGTGACTAAGGCTGCCTACACCCCAACTGTTGTCATCTCTGACGACGAGCTGGATGCACGGATCAATTTGCTCAGGTGCCTGGGTGCTGACCAGTTAAAACTTACTTTATCCAGGAGTGTGCTGCCGTTGTGGGGGTTGGGATATATACTACTTTCATAATTTCCTACGGGTATATGATATGATGTACTGTTTTGCACACCCTGTATGATAATAATATGAGAGAATTAGTGATTATATAACTTTGTTTCTGTTTCTGTTAGTGTTTAATCCAAGGCGGATTGCGGCAGAGAGGGCTGCTGCTGCTGCTGGTCCTGCTTCCGACAATTGCGACACACTTCCTTTTGATGCATCTCCCATTGCAAAGTCTTTATCGCGCGAGAGTTTTGCCACAGTAGTTGACAGCCCTGCGACCCCTGAGCTTTGCAAATCTCTTTCTGCAGACTTTCGCGGTGCATCTGTGGAGACACCAGGCCCAGTGTTTTCTATATAAAGTGTCACGCATGAATGCATGCATACTTGAGTCTGCTTGGATCGACGGAGTTGTTTGTTTTAATTTCCTGTTTTTCTTTCAACCATCTTCACCATATCTTAGCCCTGGCAGGCTCAGTGGTCATTGAGGACTCCAAGACCAACTCTTCACCAATGACCCCATTGAGACGAGCTGAGCTGGAGGAAAATTCCTATCACAAAGTGGAAAGAGTCCTGGAGGAACGCTTGATGGAACAACTTGACCAAGCCATTGCCACGCAGGATGTTTCCAATGCAGGAGTTACTACTGATGCTACCTGTGAGGGGGGTGACAACAAGAACAAGGAGGGTGGTCATGAAGGTGAACCTGCACCACTGGAACTTTCGAATCATCAACCTGCACAACCTGAACCTGTGAAGAATGAAGAGCCTCCCGCTTCACCCAAACTCCATGCCGTTGTGGAGGACCCGTTGGAAGTTCCCAAGGGTGTTGGTCAAGGAAGCAGTGAAGTTCACACTGCTGCCATGCCGGATTCCGAGATTGAAATGAAAGAGGAGGTGCAAGACCCAGCTCCAACTTCGGCAACCAAGACGGATGAGGAGGTTGACACAAGTGAGGCAACTCCCAGCGCAGCCAAGGAAGCAAGTGCTGATCATGGCCATCGTCTTCTACAACTTGAGGGGGATCTCGAGAAAGAGTTGGACAAGGAGGTTGAGAAGTGTGAGCAACAAAAGGTTTCAAAGCCTGACACTGACAACCTCGATGTGGAGACTGTGGGTGATCTCAAGCCACCCCCTCTTGTTGAGGTTGGGGATGGTGATAGTTCTGCAGATCTTGATGCCCAACCGCCTGTGACTTTGAGAAGAACCCAATGGGAAAAGAAGCCAAAACCACAACGTGGGCGTGGTCGAGGGCGGGGTCGCGGGCGGGGGAGAGGAAACGGAGATGGTGACAATGATGGTGAGCTTGTCCCTGATTCTGATGAAGAGCAGCAGCAACAACCAGAGCATCCGCAGCCAGCTGAACCAGTCTCCAAAAAAAGATCTAGAGCCAAAGCCGCAGTGAAGCCCAAGGCCAAGGTCAAGGCCAATCCCAAGGTCCGTGCGAAGAGAGCAAAGAAGACAAAGAATGACAAGGGTGAGTCTACGGCTACGGGCAGCACAGCTGATGAGAATAAGCAGGACACCGGTGCCAAAGAACCACCAATTGTTTGGGGACCAGTCTTCAAAGACAAGGTATCATACTTGTTTGATCCAAGTCTTTCTGAACCTGGTGTGTGCTTATCTTGGCTGCAGGACGCTGAGAGTGAAGAGAGAGATGAAGGAGCTGGGAAGAGAAAAGTGAAGGAGGAGAAGGATGAGTGTGAGATGGCCGTTGAGACTGCAGAGATCCCAGCCAAGGAGATTGAGGAGCCGCCTGCCAAGTCGCAGAAGCAAGCAGCAACGTTTGCTCGCAGACCATGTCCCAAGCATTCCCCGAGCAAGCAGCGGTGGGAAGTTATCAGGGGCTGCTTCCATTTCGAACTGCGACGATGGACCCAGTTCTACGGCTTGCAAACTTCGCAGGTTGAAGCATCTCTGACTCTGTTTCAGTTTTGTTTTTCCCCACCTGCCAGGTGAGGGTTGTTAGATTTTATCAGAGTTGTTCTCCTCCTTGGCTAGCTGTCCTCCTCCTCGTCCTCCTCCTCCTCCAGTTTCTCCTCGACCATGTCTGCATCAACTTCCACCTGTACTTCCGCCTTGCCAATTCTTGGCCAAGCTCTTCGCCAACTCTCTTCGCCAAGCTCTTTGCCAACTTCCCAGCTCAGTGTGCACCGCTGGACCTCAACCTGGGACCTTCCCAGCTCAGTGTGCACCGCTGGACCTCAACCTGGGACCTTCCCAGCTCAGTGTGCACCGCTGGACCTCAACCTGGGACCTTCCCAGCGCAGTGTGCACTGCTGGACCTCAACGGCCAGATAGAATACCGAAAGATATGCCAGATAGAGTGTTAGAAGATATGTCAGATAGAATGCCAGAAGATATGCCAGATAAAATGCCATGAGATATGCCAGATAGAATGCCAGAAGCTATGCCAGATAGACTGTTCGAAGATATGCCAGATAGAATGCCAGAAGAAATGCCAGAGAGAATGCCAGACAAAATGTCAGATAGAATGCCAGAAGATATGCCAGATAGAATACCAGAAGATATGCCACATAGAGTGTTAGAAGATATGTCAGATAGAATGCCAGAAGATATGCCAGATAAAATGCCATGAGATATGCCAGATAGAATGCCAGAAGCTATGCCAGATAGAATGTTAGAAGATATGCCAGAAGATATGCCACATAGATTGGCAGAAAGTGTGCCAGAAGATATGCCAGATAGAATGCCAGAAGATATGCCAGATAAAATGCCATGAGATATGCCGGATAGAATGCCAGAAGCTATGCCAGATAGAATGCCAGATCGAATGCCAGAAGATTTGCTATTTTTATAAATGTATAAATGTCATGGTGGGGATCACTCGAAGCAAAGTAATTTTGTTTTTGTTTTCTATTAATGCATGTCAAGTATGAGATGTGTTAAATAAATTCATCGGTGAATCTATACACGCATTGCATGCAACCATTCAAAAAAAACATTGAAAAAACATGAATTTAAGAAACTAGAGAGTCCATCTTGAAATCACCTAAGGCTGACTGGTGGGCTTACTGCATGGAAAAGCTTGATGAGAAGAAGGTCGAGATCCCTGATGATGCTTCGGATGAGATGTGCTTTGACCTGGTGCTGAAAGCAGTTTCTGAGCTGATTCAGCCTTACCTGAGTGACAATGGCTTTGTCGCGAGCGATGATGATCTGCCGGTAGTCGATGTTGATGAACTGAAAAGTTTCATGAGGTGATCACACAGAGAACATGTGATAAATCCTGAATGCATGCATGCATTAATCGGTCTGGTTTATATATAGTGAAAATGCGCTGGTTTCAAGAGCTGTATTTTGATTGGTTATTGCAAAGTGCTGCCTATCTTGCAGCTTCAGTTTCTAGGCTTAAATTAAGCCGATGCCAGGGTGTTGATGCACACCATGTGGCAATTTGCTGTGCGTACCATCTGGGGCTTCAGGGGGTAACTGAGCTCTTGCGGACTAGTCGGACAAAAAAGGAACACTTTCCGTCTGGGGTTCGAAGTGTTTTTCAGGAACCAAGTGATTGACTCCAAGCAGCTAGTATAGATTTTATGATGCACTTCAAGTTTCAACCCATACCAACACCATGGATTACTTTCTAGGCCTCCACCTCTATGATCCAGTGGGTCCATCATGGTACAACCCTTTCTCAGTCTGCTGCCCCTGTGCCAGGTCTATGCATGGTGTTCGGAAAGGCTTCACAAACTTAGCGAAGTTGGATGACTCCGATGATGAAAACCTGGTGCCTGCTTCTTGTACTCCCAGCCAGTTTATGTGGATGGGTTGGGGTGGAAACAAGCAAGAACGGCGATATATCGATATCGATCTATATTTTTTCGAATATATTATATTATGATTCACCTGCACATCAGTGATCTGAGTAGCTTTTGAAAATGAAGCAGTGACCTCTTTTTCAATCTTTTCTCAGTTTCGAATCTTGGCTTGAGAGTTAGCCATTAGGCTGTGACCAACGACGTGAGATGGCATAAGATGCATGAAGACTTATATATGAAACATATCATCAACAGGAACAGCTGTGAGAACAAACGGAACAATGATAGCTTAACTGATGGCATATAATTATATATATGAACTGAAAAGTAACCAACCAAAAAAAGAAGTGAACGTGCAAACCGTTTGACAACTTCGCTGTCGCTACTGGCCATGACCCCGCCTCAGCTAGAAGTCTTTTTCAAGCGGTTGGTGGCTTTGAAGACTCCAAAAGTTGCATGGCTGGGAGCTGACCTTTGCAATGCGAGGGCACTGCTGGTTGCAGGGAATGCCGTACAGAATCACCACATATGGGTTTGGTTTGATCTTGCGTGATCCCTATATATATAATTATGATTTTATCTCCCCATGCATGTATATGTATAAATTATTTCAACAATTTCCCATGAACTGTTTTGGGCAATTCTGTTTCAGTTTCCAATATCAGCCTTTCAATGTTCATGACACCTTACAGTCGGACCCAGGTAGTGCTATTGCTGGTTCTGCTAGTGAGCTTCCTGGAACTTCCACCCACCCATGAATACCAAGTCTTAGAGTTCTACGCTGGAGTTGGCAGAATTGCAGCTATGTCCAAATATGTTGGGTATAGGTCATGTGCTCTAGATGTTGAATATGGCCGTGAACGATTCGACAAACAGGGCAAGCGGTCACCGATGGACATCAATTCAGATTCCGGGCTAGTGAGACTAGTCAGCATTGCAGAATCTTTCATGTTTGTACTTCCCTCAAAAGGCTATATACACTGGGACAAATTGTTTCATGTATAACCATTGTTTCTGTAGATCATGGTGCTTTCAATCTGAGATTGGCAATACACCTACTACTACACTCGGAGTTCGAAGCTGCCGTCGCAGTGTTGGCAGTTGTGTGCTCATCCATGGTACCGGTCAATCGTGGGTCCACTGATAGAAGCTTCATGACACCCCTGGGCAATGAATACTTTCTTGCAGTGAGGAAAAGCAACAAGTTGACTTCCAGGATACCTTATGCTAAACCGGTTTGGTTTGCCATGAATTGTTTCCTGAAATTGTTGTGGATTCGTTACTAAAATAGTATGATATATGATGCAAACAAACCCTGGAGGAGTGTATTGTGCATGTTGCTTCTAGTGGCACTTGGGGGTACCTACTTGATGGAAAACCCGGTCAACTCACTGGTTGCCCTCCATCCCCGCTATGTGTGGTTCTGCGCGCGACTGCAGGAGCTTGGCATTCCAGATCCTCAGCTGGTGGGTGTACATGTGCATGCATGCATACTTTACTATATACCAGTGGGATGTTATTATGGGACCTTATTATATGTTATACCAGTGTGCATGCATGCATCTCTTTAAACATTCTGCTATTATACCAGTGGAATGTTATTTTAAGTATGGACCCGTGGTAGTTTGTAGCAACTGAGACCTACAAGATTGCGTTCTGGATGCGCAAGTACAAGGCTATGTCATACAAGAGGACTTGGATTTGGTCAATTTCCAGTCAAATATGCAGTCTTGATTTGGGGTCGCTTACTGCATCTGAACGTCAGGGGTGCACTGCAACAACAACTCGTTACAGGGACAAGAATGGCAAACTCAAATTCAAGGGGAATTCCAACTTGAAACGTTCCCAGTACCTCATTTGCAATTTGGTATATGCATGCATGCAGGAACATACCAACTGTGATCTATAATTGATAGGCCTGAAGTCTTGGTAAACCTTTGCTGCAGGCAGTATACCTATAAGTTTGCTTCCAAGATAGTGCAGTTGGTGCCGAAGATTCGCAAGGATACCAAGACCAAACCAATTCCCATTCAGGTGGGCTTGACTAGAGCCGACAAAACTGGTTCTGGTTGTTGTGAGTTAGCTAGGGTCTCGTAACAACTTCATTGCAACCATGACAGTTAATTCGAACATTTTGAACTACAAAATCAAA
Source organism: Cladocopium goreaui (assembly GCA_947184155.2). NCBI lineage: Eukaryota > Dinophyceae > Suessiales > Symbiodiniaceae > Cladocopium > Cladocopium goreaui. Next base: position 63,817 of record CAMXCT020002632.1, read on the forward strand.
AACTGTGTCTTGCATGCATCCTCGCCAGGTGCAGCAGGACTCCTTTCAGAACCTATTTGCCAACATGAATTTCAGTGATGAATGCCGAGCCTGGGATGCTGAAGCTGACTTAGTGAGAGTCATTAAATACGTACGAGGCTCAAAGAAGCTGTGTATTCCTCCTGGCTGGAGGCCTTACATTCCTACTTCAATTCCATAGGAATGGAATGCATTTGCCATTTGAAATTCAAGCATGCACATGATATAAATTCGCAATTTGAAATTCGATTGAAAAGCTTTTGGGGGTTCCCATATAGATCCCTGAGCTCTGCTTTAAATTGCCACCATGGCGCGAGTGAAGCACAAATGAGGCGATCAAGTCCTGGATGTTGAGCGTGTATGCATGCATGCACATTAGTGAATTGCATGCAAATTGGAACATATAACATGTTGCAGGCAAGATTGTTTTTCATGCAAATTCTTGCATGCAACCTTTGCATGCAAAATATTTGTCATGCATGCACATACATGAAACATGCAAGTTGCAGGCATGCAAGTTGCAGGCATGCAAGTTGCAGGCATGCAAGTTGCAGGCATGAAAGTTGCAGGCATGCAAGTTGCAGGCATGAAAGTTGCAGGCATGCAAGTTGCAGGCATGCAAGTTGCAGGCATGAAAGTTGCAGGCATGCAAGTTGCAGGCATGAAAGTTGCAGGCATGCAAGTTGCAGGCATTTGGGGTATTTGCAGGCATGCACCTTATGCATGCAAAACAGTGTTTTTTTCATTTTTTGCATGCATGTCCCAAAAACCAGGGCCGGAAATTGCCGGGTGCGGGCCGGAAATTTCCGGTCGTGGATTTTGAAGATGCAGTTTCAGGCAAACTCATGGTATGTTGACAGTTTGCATGCAAAATCAAAAATGAAAAATGTTGCATGCAAAAGTCGAAATGTTGCATGCAAAGTCGAAATGTTGCATGGTCATTTTGTTCTCTGCTGCAGGGGTTTTCAGGCTGTCAGGCTATGCCTACTGACTTAAATTCCCGGGTGTTCTCAACCGATACTCTGGTTGAGGGGATTAGCTTAGTGAAGATGGAAACTGGCATGGATCCTTTGAGGGCTTCTGATGCCGCGATTGCGGAAGAGCTTGCAAAGCTTCAGGATTGCCTTTGCATTTGAAATATCATGCGTGCATGTGCGTAATTGTTAGGCCCTGCGCCTCCCCTTTTTAACCTGCAATTATATCTCGTTTGCATAGGAGCTGAAGAAGCAACGTCTTGCAGAGCAACTTGATGAAACACACCGTCCAGTGGCTACCCCTGTGCGTTCTGACATTGCTGCGTTTGATGACGCAACACTCGTTTCTGGGACTATATAGTTACAGTACCACAACTCTCGATGTATGTTTGAGTTATCGATATTGAGGAAGTCAAAAGAAAAACTAAAAATCAAATATATTAATTGGGTTTGTCAAACATTCACCTGTTGAAAAAAAACAATGTCCTTTGATGATCTGCCCAAGGATATGCTGCAGCATGTGGCGATGATTGGAGCGCCTGAGGAGCCACCCAGAAACGACTACCAGGACAGGTTGCAATTTAGTGCATCGATCCTGATGTTTGGCATTGCCATTAAATGTTATATATATATATCATATATATAATATATATAATATATAATATATATATATATATTGTATAATATATATATAATATAATATATATATATAATATAATATATATATATATATAATATATATATATATTATATATAATATATATTATATATATATATATATATATATTATATTATACAATATATATATGAGATATATACATATATATATATATATATGAATTCAACATGTATGAGCCCTATCCTGTTTCTTGCCCAGTCATGTTAGCGGCAGGATGTTTCAGCTGATGTGGGCAATGATTCAATGGAATCGTTAGACCATGAACTTTGTCATGATGACCCCTATGACTATGGTTTCTTTCATCAGGCTGATGAGGCTTGGGATCATTCTGATATGTGAGTGTCATGGTCACCTGTACCAACAGAACATATACAGAACTTATACTTGGATCCATGCATGCACATTTGATATATATTAATTAAGCCTGGTGCATGACCAGGTTGGAGCTACTGCGGATGACTGCGCTGATATGTGGCAAACTCTGCAAGCAGCGCTCAATGAGGACAGGTGTAAAAACTGTCATGCCACTTAGGTTGAACCCTGTATGCATGGTCCCTTCTTTTTGGGGGACAGGATCCTGCACCGTGTCCGCCTGAGCGTGAAGCTCCTTCGCCGGAACAAGCTCCTTGGTGCAGACACCATGGCTACCAGTTCACAAGCATGAGTATCAAAAAAAAACTTGATGTTTCATGTTGCGAGGTTGCTGAGTTGCGTGCGACACCTCCTAAGCCAAAGGTGCCTTGACAAAAATGATTGTTAGTTTGCTAGAATGAGTACGTGGAATCCAAACCAGAACTGAAGAAAATCTTGTTGCACATTTTGAATTGTGACTTTGATACTGGCCTGTTTGATCCAGATCAATCTATAGGCCAACTGAATAGCTCAGCGCTTTAACTTCTTTGTGTCATTGGCTTACATAGTGGCTTCAACATTTTCTACCTGCTGCATTCAGGGAAGTACTCCGGAACCCCCGTCGTTGAAACGTCTCCGGCGACTTCTTGCACTTAGAGCTGATGGTACCTTGCTTGTTCCACAAGAAATTGTGGATCAGTTTGGGGATCTTCATGGCGGTGGTCGGGAACAAGTACTGGCCATGTGGAATGCTGCCGACACATGTAAGGCCTGAGTTTATATGTTGATCCATTGAATTCCATTGTATAACTGTATAATGTACGCATCCCATGTGCATACTCTTTGGTGGAATTTCAGGGTTAAAACACGGAGTCACGTCTCCAGCTGCAGCCAGGAGTCTTTCATCAGAAGGTGCCGCAGGAAGATTGAGTTCATCAATGAGCAGGACCTCTACGCTGAGGGGGAGTTCTTGAGCGAACAGGACTTGATAGAGCAGGAGTACAAAGAGTGGCTAGCATGCATATAACTGTGAAGTCTGGAAGAACTACCCCTGCCAATGACAGCATATAACAACCTCATGATTCTGGTTCATATTGGTTCATTTTTGATGACCCAAATGAGGACCCGCATCAACGCAATCAAAGCTGAGTGTGCCAAGCGCAAGGGCTGGATCCGGTCACTTGCCCAATTTACAGTTGATCGAGAATAGAATAATTAATTGGTATTGATGTTATACATATGGAAGATCTATTGGCTATAGGTTATATATATAAAATATACAAGTTAGCACCCATGGAAACTGTCCAGCCTTTCCATGTTTATGTTGATCTTGCACCGCTCTTTCTTTGCGCTTCCCATCCTGCATCAGGCGTGACAGGTACGAGAAGCACGTGAAGTTGTATTGGGTGGAGACCAAGCTGGGTGGCAAAAACCTGCAACTCAGCTGTATACATAGACATGCAAACCAACATTTAAAGCTATCATGAAACTTGTGATTGAGATGTGATTTTGAACCAAGAGAATTGTCAAGCAAGTCATTCACTCCCAGAATGGTTATATATGCATACCGTTCAATGAGGAAAAGAAAGCGTCAAGTCTTGGAGGAGGAAGAGAGCATGGATGAAGATGATTTCAAGAAGGCCAAGGACGAGTTCAATCAGGACCTCTTGCCCCAGGAGTTTGACTTACCCGAAGATACTACAGGAGACCATGGCTCACACATGTCTTCACATAGATGCTACCATAGTACTGTATCTTGTTGCTTTTATGTTTGATTTTTAATATTTCTCATGACCGGTGCATGTACAAATCAACTTTCACAGGCCACTTTCTCTCCCTGGCCAGATCCCACCATCCTCGTGGAGGCTGACGGTGAGGAGGACCAGCGAAAGGCCTTGAAGGTCCTGGCGTTTCCGATCTTGGATGACGATGCTTTGCCAAGTTCGGTCAACCAGAAAGTTCTTGCATCCATCGCTAAGTGGAGGGTCAAGATGCATCAGTTGGGTGCAGTCATTGATCACTGGATGATGCACCTGATTCCTACAAAGAGCCTTCTGACTTAAATACAATTCCTCTTGCAAAGTTGTTCAATTCCGTGCTTCTAATCATGTACTCCTATTGGGTTGTGTCACACACTGAGGCTTTCAAAAAGATCGACTGAGTTGGACGTGGCTTTGAAGACCCAGGAGGAGCTAATCATGGGCATCAACATCTCAGGAATCGTTGATGGGTTCAAGAAAGAGTCTTTAGTTTGCATTCATGATGACCAACAGCTCTTTCAAATCGGTTTAGTTGTGGATCACGCAAGCCCTCTCCTTGTCCATTTCCATCCTGTTGCACGCCACACCGGTGCAACCAATTCCTGAGGCAGCAAGATGATTTGGTGAAGCATTTCAAGACCTCCCGTGAAGAGTGCCTTGTTAGCATGGCTGCGGGTGCCATGGTGGTCCTACCAAATCCAATATATATATATATATAACATATACCAATGGCAACTGTGGATATATAGGCTCAAGTTCATTGATGATGAATCCCTCATACAGTGTTAGATCCGCTGTCAGTCCATCAATCCATGGATACAGATCCTGTGGAAGACTTCTTGGACCTTATCACTTACACATGTCCTTTGACTGGGAACCAACGATGTGCAGTTAGCGCAGCCCTGGGAAAGACTGATGATGGATCTCGAAAACGAAGCAGGGTTTCTTGGCACCCCTTAGTGCAACAGGTCACGCTGTGTTTTTTCGACGTTTAGCTTCAAACCCGGTCCTGCTGTTGGGGAGTTGGGGCCACTCAAAGTACTGATCCTGGCACATTCGTTGCTGGTGTTCCATCAAAAAGTATCAAAAAAGTAGGATTGAGATTTGGCCTTGGGACTTCTTTCTAAGGATGAAGGTGTCCATGGCACTACTCCAGGTAATGTGAACTTCAGTTCAAACCTTCAGCCTTCAGTTGGACATGGCCTAGAATGCGACATTCACGATAGAAGTCTTCCTTTACCTGTTCAAGGTTCTAGTCCTACCTGTGGCAAGATTCTCCAACACGCAACGAAACAGGTGGAACTTTTCAGGAAGACAATGGGTTCGAACATATGTGTCTTCAAGGTAGGAGTTACTTCAGACCCTGCTGTACGATTCTTGGATTACAGAGCCAAGAACTTCACGTCAATGTGGATAGTTCACACGAGCAATGATTTGGGCTTAATTCATATGCTAGAAGCATCTCTTGTGCTACAGTTTCACCACTGTGTTGGCTGCAGAAACGCTCCCAACACTGGGGGCGAGGGTGGGATGAGTAGAATGGCCCCTCCCTACTATGTCTATGTGACTGGGGGCAGGGCTGATCAGTTCAAGAGAGTTGGCTAAAAGATTTGGCAACTGGTATGCAGGGAAATGTTTTGGATGAAGCTGTAGCTAATCTGCTGCACAACAAAAGGTTCAAAGCAATCAGGGATCAGTACATGTTTTGAATCTGTATGTAACATTATATGCATATATTTATAATCAAATATTTCAAATATATTATATATATAATGATTTTGCTTCTCAGCCCTTCCATCGTTCTGTCCTTAAGGTGCGCCAATGCCCTGAACTTGGTGACTCGAGCGCAGCTTCGTCCTCAGTCGAGCAACCGTCCGGCAAACAATTTGAGTTTCGTCGATCCACATGCTGATCAAAACCACAGAGATGTATATGGCTGAGGCCCTTTGTCAGCTCTGTGAAAGCACTGCTTAGAAAACGTGAGAAGGAATCCAAGGAATCCACAGACAATCCTGAAACGCCAGTGAGAACAGTGAAGGCAGAGCCTAGATCATCTGGCAGAAGAAGATGAACATCTAGGGTTGGTTCCCGACTGTTTTTGACTTGACCACTCAACCATTTTTTACTTGAGAAATTCCAAAAAAAAATTGTCATGGGAAATGCTGGCCTTTTTGGTCTAAAGCTTGGGGATTCATGAGGGAACTACCCTCGTGAGATCTACAAAACGATGTGAAAATTGGGTGAGAACATCCAATTGAGTGACTAGCTCTGTGGGGCAACGGCTGGCCACATGTTCCGAGAGAGCTTGCTTCGATGGAGGGAGAAAAAAAAGTCTGCATGATAACTACCAAAAAGAATGCGGAAACATTACTGACATACTTCCTTGCACAGGAAAACTCAATACACCAGCCAGGTCGGCCTACTTCAAAAGAAGCCCCTGGTCCACTGCTGTCACATTTGGTGGAAAAGATTGCTGATGGAGTTTCTCGACTTATTCCCCACCTGCCAGGTGAGGGTTGTTAGATTTTATCAGAGTTGTTCTCCTCCTCGGCTAGCTGTCCTCCTCCTCGTCCTCCTCCTCCTCCAGTTTCTCCTCGACCATGTCTGCATCAACTTCCACCTGTACTTCCGCCTTGCCAATTCTTGGCCAAGCTCTTCGCCAACTCTCTTCGCCAAGCTCTTTGCCAACTTCCCAGCTCAGTGTGCACCGCTGGACCTCAACCTGGGACCTTCCCAGCTCAGTGTGCACCGCTGGACCTCAACCTGGGACCTTCCCAGCTCAGTGTGCACCGCTGGACCTCAACCTGGGACCTTCCCAGCTCAGTGTGCACTGCTGGACCTCAAACGGCCAGATAGAATACCAGAAGATATGCCAGATAGAGTGTTAGAAGATATGTCAGATAGAATGCTAGAAGATATGCCAGATAAAATGCCATGAGATATGCCAGATAGAATGCCAGAAGCTATGCCAGATAGAATGTTAGAAGATATGCCAGATAGAATGCCAGAAGGTATGCCAGAGAGAATGCCAGACAAAATGTCAGATAGAATGCTAGAAGATATGCCAGATAGAATACCAGAAGATATGCCAGATAGAGTGTTAGAAGATATGTCAGATAGAATGCCAGTGAAGATATGCCAGATAAAATGCCATGAGATATGCCAGATAGAATGCCAGAAGCTATGCCAGATAGAATGTTAGAAGATATGCCAGAAGATATGCCACATAGATTGGCAGAAAGTGTGCCAGAAGATATGCCAGATAGAATGCCAGAAGATATGCCAGATAAAATGCCATGAGATATGCCGGATAGAATGCCAGAAGCTATGCCAGATAGAATGCCAGATCGAATGCCAGAAGATTTGCTATTTTTAAATGTATAAATGTCATGGTGGGGATCACTCGAAGTAAAGTTTTTTTTCAACCATCAACATGGCCAACGACTGCCCTGTCCACTCTCTGCCAAGGCTCCAGCTCAATCACTGGCAGAACACAATGAAGCCTTAGTTCAGGAGTTGGGGGGGCGACCGGAGTTGGCAAAACATTTGTCAACCAGGGGGGTGAAAAGCACCAAAAAGAATGCTGCAAGAACATACAAACGTGCTGTGGCAAGACACGGCTTTGCACTGATGCTATGATTGAATGGTAATTTTGTCTGGCTTTATGTTTTTGCCTGGTGCTTCATTTGTTTTGTTGTTTCGTTTCTCTTGCCCTACTGTTAGTCGGTGTAACCCGGTTTCCTAGCATTGCCCAAGGAGGGTGCAAAACAGCGTCCACCACTTTGAGGAGAACGGGGACATTGCAAGTGTCCCGTTTCTGAAGCCCAAAAACATGCTGGAGCATCTCTTGTCTGCATACCCTTGGGTGCTTCTAGGTGGTGTTCAGCCAGGGGAGCACAAGGAGTTACTGTCTAGCTTTTGGAAAGCTTACCGATGGGAACATGGTTCGCACGCTGTGTACCAATTGGCGGAAGAAAACAAAGTCAATCTGGAATGCACAATTCCGCTAGCTTTGCATGGAGATGGCGGTCGCACTCAGAAGAAGCAGCCTTTGGAAGTTGTCAGTATGTGTCCTGTGTTGGGCCTTGATACGTTGCAACAGCCTATGACATGTTCTTGTGAGAATTCTCATACATACAGCGGAAAGCGCAAACGGTCACCTTTTGCACAACGGTTGAATTTGAAAAACACAAGTTATGCCACTCACTTTCTGGTCTTTGCCTACCCCTCGAAGAAATTCAAAAAGACACCAGGGCTTTTCCAATCGTTGCTCCGGGTGATGTCCGAAAGTTTGAGGGAGGTGTGCGAGAATGGTTTGGATTGCAACTACGGTGGTAACACATACCATTTCAACTTTGCAATTCTGGGTATGAAAGGCGATCAAGAGTTCCGCCAGAAAACCGGCCTACTGAGCAGAAGCTACATGAATGTAGGCTACAAGAACCCCATCCCGTGCTGCTCGGATTGCTTAGCAGGTGGACCAGGGGTCCCATTCGAGGATTCGTCTTTGCAGGCGGTTTGGAGATCCACAGTTTGCCAGCAAGCTCCTTGGAACAGAGTGCCTCCTTTTGAGGCAATTCAATTTGAAGATTGGACCTCAGGGGAAGCATCTCGCTTCTTCAAGCGGGATGTCTTTCATATCTTCCGTTTGGGCATTGCTCGAAATTTCATTGGATCGGCATTGGTGCTCCTATGCTTTGGAGGGTACTTTGATGATGCACCCCCTTACGGGATTGAGGATCGCCTTGGCCGGGCTTGGGCGAATTTCATGCTGTGGTGTGCTGCCCACAGTGTCTCTCCCAGTGGGATTCGTTCGTTTTCAAAGCAGAAGATCCACATGCCCACCATGGGAACGTTTCCATGGGTCGGGTGCAAAGCATCGGATACCATCTTGCTTTTGAAATGGATGCGTTTCTTTACGAACTTGAAGATTAGTGCTGGTGATGCAAACTCCGATCTGAAGCTCATTGCGGGGGCGTGTGACAATGGATTGAAATTTCAAGGGATTTACAGGCATGGACTTTGGTTGAAGAATAGTTGCCGGGAGAAACTCATGGCGAATTGCCAGCGCTTCACAACAGCATACGCAAAGCTTGCGGCTTCGGCATTGAGACAGAATATGCAACTGTTTGCTATGGTCCCAAAATTTCATCCTTTTGACCACGTGAAAGTGGATCTTGAACCTTGCAATGGCCAAATAGTGTACTTGAATCCAGCTGCCTGGTGCTGTTCGATGTCAGAGGACTTTATCGGACGGGTATCCCGTCAGAGCAGGAGAGTTTCGTACATTAAGGTGATGGAGTCAACTTTGTTGGCCTACAAAGTGAAGGCCAGGTTCCTACTCGGTCGTTTGAAGAAGGCTAGGGGGTTGTAGCTCCATTAGAGCATCCTGCCTGCGAACCATTCAATCATAGCACCGATATACTATATATATTTGGAGTTTGATTCACTTTAGATAGACCTAATGTATGCTAGGATGCTCTGATGATTTCCAACTGCGCTCAGTTCTGGATATGGTTCAAACAAATCCTGCCATGGTGAAAAAGTTCAGGCAAGGCTCAGCGGTGACCGTTGCACAGACCACGGTTGCCATCAGCCATCCGTGCATAATCCAGAGTTCCAAGCATATATTGGATCCACATGAGATGTGTTATCATTGAGTCTGATTCATTCATTGAACTGTTCCTGGTCAGATTTGATACATTCCCCAACATGAAAGATCATGAAAGTATATATGACTTATATATGACATTTTTGGCATGGTCTATGAAACCATCTTGCTTGGACATGTTGCTCTGGGCCAACCAGCTCACATTGGGTCATCTCTGGGATTGGTTCCCCATTTCAGTTGCTATCAACAAACACCATTTTGGATGAGATTCACAAATAGCCAGGGTCTGAAATTGAACCCAGGGTCTGAAACAATTCTTGGGGTTGAGAATTTCAGGCCCTAAGACCAGGGTCTAAAAAAAGACAGGGGGGGAAGACTCAGGTATATATATATATAATTCTATATAATTCTACAAAATTTTGCATATATATGCGTGTGTGTAATTCATGAGGAATGATTTATATGCAATATACATATATATATATATATATTTACTGTAAGTGGGTAGCAGATGAGTGAATGTGGCTTAAGCATCGATCAAGATCAGGCTATCCAGGTTAAGCCATTGGTTGCCAATGCCCGAGAACGCCAGCCGAAAATGACCAAAAACGGCTGAGATTCAGTCGTTTGTGATAGTTCATGGGAAGATGTGGTAATCATCTAAAATCCAGGAAGTCTACACATGTATCTATATATATATATACATACTGTATATATGTATCCAACTATATAGTGGCGCATTAATCAGGATTAAACACACTTAAATACCATAGATTCACCAAACAACGAACAGTTCGACCTGACACCGTGTCCCACTGATGATCCAGGTCCAAGTTCCGGTGGAGATGGTGGAGGATGAGCGTGCTTGCGGCAGCTGAGAGCACTTGACACGCTTGGGCCAAGCCATAACAGATGCACCTGTTGAGTGGTGGAGATTTTAGGGAAATATACATAAAAGAGGTGGTTCAATGGGAATATAAAGGGAATTTTTCATGAGTACCATTAGAAGGCACTTGCAGCCACAGACTGGAGTACATGAACATATTTATTTTGTCGTTTGGAGTGCTGTTTTTTGTCGTTTGATTCTGTCGTTTTTTTTGTCCTATCATTTGTCCCTGTCATTTGTTTGTCATTTTTTGTAATTGTTCATTGACGTCCTTCACGTTTTGATGATTTTATATACTGTGTTTTTGTTACTTTTCAATTGTTTTCCGTGATTTTCTCCAATTGTCCACTGGTTTTCTTCACTTTTCATTTGTTTTCTTTGATTTTCTTCACTTTTCAATTTGTTTTCTTTGATTCTCTTCAATTTTTGATTCGTTTTCTTTACTTGTTCATTGGAATTCAGCAATGTTTCAATGAATTTGTTGATCTCATGCTAGAAATTTGAATGGCTGGTAGAATGTAGGAATGACAAAAGATGACGCCAAAATGACAGAAACATGGCAGAAAAAATGCAAAATAACTATTTCCAGGATTCTAGCCTGTTGCTGACCAAGTTCTTCCTAAGAGTACCAGTGGTGGTTCAAAAGCAGCAAAACATGGGAATAAATGAACATGGTGGTTCAAGTTTGAGCTACAAATTGATTTTCCTGCCCACATGATATATTTATGCAAGCTTTCTTTGGTGATAATTATGATAAGTAGGACCCACGATGGCACCTATTTACCAACGTGTATAACGCGATGGGACGGGTGATTTTTTCATAGCTCAACTGGATGTAAGCGGGTTGCAAAAAGATAAGGATAGACATGTGTTTCCAAAGTATTGTTGATGTGATGTATGATATTTCCCTCAAACTTTCCAGGCATCCAATTTTGCAAACCATCTGTGGGGCCCCTTTTTGCGAGGAGGTTGTTGCATTTTTCACATGGCCTTGATTTCATGTCTGCAGCCTAGCGGCACCCGGTAACCGATCTGCGATAACTTGAAGTCATCCCAGCTGGCCAGCGTGGCGAAAAAAACGGCCTGGATCCGAGAAGGGCCTCGGTTTCAGCCTGTTTGCATGTTTGGATCCATGTTTGAGCAAACTATGTTAGTTTTTGGTGCAGAGGCTGTTCGAGGAAAAAACACGTTGCATACTGTTGCTATTCATTGCTATAGTTGCTATTTGAATTTTGGTGACTCATTGCTATTTGAATTTCAGCGGCTAAAAATATATAAAAATATAGTTTATACGTGTTTATGCATTATTTACAAACATATACGAATATGTATTTCAGAACTAATTGCCTGCAGACTATGAGGATGTCAATTCTTCAGAACTTGGATGCTTGAAAATGCACGCAATGCTGGGATGTTTATCCCAGGTGTCGAAAAAGGGGGGTTCTTTCCAGCGCGCTATGACGAGAGTCGTCCCCAAAAAGATCGAACAGTAAATGTTGCAGATGGTGATTCACTTTGCAATCTTTTTGGGCACTACAAATACATATTATTTATATAATATACATATAAATACATGTTTTATGTTCCATTGCCCATTCAAAAGCAGCGGCAGAGTTTTGAGATCAAGCGCACTTTACGGCTGCCTGTCTCCAGAGCGTCGCTTTCCCTCCGACTATTTGCTGTACAGCCACCAGGAACAGATCCCAGCCTGCTTCAAGGTTTTCAAGGGCTGGGGCCTGAAGATGCAAAACCCTTCGAAGACAAACGCGCTTTGGTAGGAGCTTATGTGAGATTGTTGGGCACATCCACTGAAACCAAACTGATGATTCATTTTTGAATTTGTGTTTGCTAGGTTGGGGCGGAAGCTATTTGAGGTTGCATTTTCATGGTTGCTTTGTTCATGACTTCTATGTTCAGGAGATTAGACTCAATAGACTCAATAGAGACTCAATACATTGAAATGGCTTTACAAATAGAACTCAAAAGATAACTTGGACCATTTCGAGTTCTCGTGGAGGAAAGATCATGAAAAAGTCACGGCTCATAGGGACGACCCGGAAGTTTAGAGGTGTGGCATTGCATGACATTGCATGACTATGTTACTTTAACTATGTTATTTTAAAATACTTCAAATATGTTTGTATGTTTTGGCTTAATGATGTTCAAGTATTTGGTAAACACCACTTGCTCTCACTCTCATCCGGAATTGGATATAAGAAAAACGTGCAGAAAGACTTAATACATAACATTTGCCACCCTTTACCCCAAGAAAAAAACACCGCATGGTTTTCGGTGTAGATTTTCCTTTGCACATGTTTAACCAACCTAATGACATGAGTTGACGTGGTTGTCAAATGAACAAGGCAAGAATCTTACCAGGCCATGAGGGTCCTTTTTGCCACGAGGGTTTTGGCCGCGTGAGAGAAACCTGTTTCGCGCAGTTTGCGGCCGTCAAGCCAGCAACCCTCAACGGCGCCTTCATGCCAACAAAGAGCTTGCGATGGTGATTCGTTGGTCTATAACCTGAAAACTTTCAATAGTGAATATGTTTGCCCAATTGAAGAACAAGTAATAAGAAACATGTTCATAATTTGTGGGAAATACCAGCCTGGTAGTTTATATAAACTTGTTCATTGTGGGGTATGGGTTCAAACCGCCAAACAGACATCAACCGGATCCGCTCTGGGTAGGAACATGTAGAGACCCAAGACCCAGGAAATCTACAGCATACGTCGATTGATTTTAACTTCCTTTGACTTCAAGTTCCAACATATAGATCCACCATGGAACCCAGGCTTGAATGACAACTTGTTCATACTTTTTCAATCAAAGCTTCCACGGGGGGCCTCCCCCAAAACCAGAGGAAAATCCAGGTACAGGTACTCTTCCGTTGTTTGATAATTATCTTGTCAAGGAACAACATTGAGAATTTAATCATGTCAACGCTGTTAAGTCCCACTTTTCTTCGTAGAATCCGAAGAAGTACGGTGTACGATGGCTTGAAACTCGTTTCATGCTTATCACTCAGAGCAGCAAGTCATTTTTTCTTGAACATGACAGTGTCTCATCCGGATTTATCATGCATGTGACAGGTTATCCATGCATACGTTTGTACAGTATCTACTGTACGTCGTCTATATTATATCAAATCTATTGCTGGCACATGCAACTGCCAAAATTAGATCTTCAGGCCTACCGACTACCGACTGAAGGGATATCACGACTCAAGGTGCCACTTCGCAACTTCAATCCCGGCCAGAAGTGGAACGCAGCCTCAATTTCGAGAAGGGAGTGGTTGGGCCCCTGCAGTGGGACGGTTTTCGAGATGGGAACACCGGATGGACTTCACAGCAGAAGAATGAAGAAATCATGTAATCAAATGTCATCAAGGTGAGTTTGATTCTTTTTGTTTGTACATTGTTGAAGAGTACTCTTTTCAGAAGACCTACGTATGCATGGATCTGTGTCATGGAGGAAGAAAGTTTGACCTTGCATGAGTCATGCCTGGCATGTGAAATTGCCGCCGTTCCAAGGAATCTTATCAATACGAGTCATACGAGACAGCAAAAATAAGATATGCGCAAGCCCACTTGCAACTTGAGAAGAAGCATTGGAAAAGCATTAGCTTTTCCATGCTTTTCCATTTTTTTATGCAGTCTGAGCCAGTGTCGCACAGTCACGACAGAATACATCTCAGGAAGTCAGCACTGACGAAGAAACAGAGCGCCATTCACACCACGCCACTTGGTCCCTTGCAGCTGTGAATCGCCAAAGGCGATACCGCAGGCAATGCCAGGCAGAGGGATAGATACCGGGTATCATGGAATCATGGTGGTTTTATGTGGTTTTGCAATGTTTCGCGGAGAGTTTGCGGCTTGGTATAGCCGCATACGGTCTTTGGATCTTGGATGTTGGCATCTTTGGGCCGATTCTGGCAGGCCGCACTTTGGAAATCCCATGAAATCTCTTTGCATCAGCCCAGGGTTATGACAACCAGAAGCACCGAAGCCAAAAAATCCAAAAAGTCCAAGCATGGTGATGACGAAGAGGCCAGTGCATCAGACGCATGGATTTTTGCATCATTTTTAGCTGTTTAATGGGTGTCAAACTCCACACCTATGCGACTTGGAGGTTCCCCGGTCCGGACGCACCGTGGAATAACAAACAGCATGTACACAATGTACACGAAGACAGTCCAATCGTTCGAGTCCGAGTTGGTTCCTCAAGTTGCCGGCTTCGTCCAGCAGGATGACGAGAAGAAAAAGAAGAAGAAGGACCACTTGAAGATCAATCGTAGGGACACTTTTGGATTACTTTAGATCTTATGGCGGAATGATGCGGAATGCAAATAGCTGATAAAGGCATATGAAAGCTGATGATATTTTTTTGAATATGTTTGAGCTACAACTCTCAGCCTCTTGAAGTTGTGAACTGGATTGTCTGGTGGTGTGCAGCTAAAGAATCATTCCCACCCATAAAGAGTCATTCTTCACACACTTTTGGACGGCAAATAAGTCAAAGAACGTGATCAACTACACTAATAAATCACCACCTCCCCAGTATAAACCCAACAATACCTCACTAGACACCCATGTTTTAGTACTGGATCTATTCCTTTTGGGCCTTTTGGGGGAAATATGTTGGTGGATGGTAAAATCCGCAGCAATCCCGCGCGCAGCCCCTCTCCAGGAGCGAGATCCCATGGACTGGGAAGATGACAAATTTCCCAAGATGTCCGAACGAGAGGCCGTTTTGGGGGGTGGAGCAGTGGCCCCCTTAGCCCACTGTCGTACTGTATCCATTCAATCGTCCTGATTTTAGATGCGTAATGTGTGTGTGTGTGTGGTGGGTATGGGTGTGTGTGAAAAGTATGAACTTGTGATTATATTATTGACCATTATTCTAGACTTGTGCTACGAGCCTTTGTTTGGACTGCAACACAAGCACCGTACAAATGCAGGAAGCAAAATGCACCTGGAGTGCTGCCCAAAACAAACAGGTACAGGCTGCATTTTTTTTGCAATTGAATTACCCACGCAGTTAGCCTGGTTTACCTGTTGGTTTTGCTGAGGTTCCATCTCTGACTGGGATAGTTATATAGTTATATTGTATTACTGTAACTCAAATTGACAATGGCAATAGTTGAGCCGAAACAGCGAACCTGACAATGTCACTTCGCACTTCCTTTCCCACCTGTTTTAAGTATTGGAGGCCAAATCATATCTGTTGAACCACCCTTCATGAGGAGTCAGTTTTTGCGTTTCTTGGTTCTACTGTTCCGCTCTAGCGCAACCGCCGATCATCAATCACTATATGATTGCAAGTTGTAGTTCTATCAAGTATTTGATGTTTGAATCCGTTGTTTGTAAATAAGTACATAAGTTTGATGACAATGGTGAATTTGCAAGTATGTTTTCAATTTTTGCAGTTGAGTTGATAATGCGTGCGGGTCACATTTCTATTCGTGGCCGGTCAAATTCATGCTACACCCGCAGAATTAGTTGAAGGGAAAAAGACAGGAATCCATCATTTTTTCGGGAATAAGGAAGCATGGTTTCCAGCTAAGATTTTTCCTAACAAAGCCAGCCCCATTGAATATTCATGCCCACCCCCTTCCCCTTTCCATTCCGGCATCTCCAATATCACGCAATTACAGTTCAATTGCATGAAATGACCCATCATTCGTACTGTAGCCAATACCCATGTGATTGGTAATATAGGGATGCATATGCATAGGGATGCGACATCTCTCTTTTCACAGTGTTCAAAGAAGTCTGACAGTCTGACCATAAATCCAATGAACTTCAAACTGTTACACATTACATTAAACTTCGATGACTGATGTTGAATGGCTAAGATTAAGGCTTAATACCCCCCATATGATTCCAGGAATTGAATGAACTTTTCTTAAGCAGGAAACCAATGGACTCTATGGACACCACCATTGTTAATAGATGTCAATAGTAAAAACAAAGGTGTCCTGCTTTTTGCATCTTTTTGCTAGTTAAGTCATCATTTTCCCTGGTTAACTTGTTTAAAGCCCAGCACAAAAATTCCCGCTGCTCGCGGCAGGTGGTCCCTGCCTTGGTGGACCAACAGAAGCTGCAAGAGATGCAGCAGCAGGCCACAAACACCATAGGCTTTGAATGGGATGTTCATGGTGATTTCATGGGTTTTAGATGGTTTTAGTGGGATTTTAAACGGTAGTGGGATTGTTTTAATGTGCTTCTGATTGGATTTAACGTGATTTGAATGATGGTTTACTGAGATTTTAGTGCAATTTTAGTGGTAACTTTACTGGGATGCGAAAGAGATTAAAACAGGCCTTAATGGGTTTACTGTCATTGGGTTTCAATGGAATTTACTTGTATTTTTTCTGGGGTTTTCATGAGATTTTCATATTTGTTTTTTTGATTCCAATGGTATTTAATAGGCTTTTATTTGGGCCTCCCATTCTGTCCCCATACATACCATAGATTTTCGTCCGTAAATCGGAAGTTTGCGAATTCAACTTCTTCAATACTATCTATCACACCAACTCCACGTCAACGATATAGTAATTTGGATATCCCATTAAATATCATTATTATCGATGATTTATCATTATTAACCACCATGTCCCTATCAAATCCTTTTAAAATCCCACTAAAACCACCTTCAAATCCCATTGAACATATTAAAACACCCCTTTCACTCATCAATCCAATAAAGCAATCCCATCAAACAATCAGAAAACCATCCCATGAAGCCATCTGCTTCGAGGCCAAGAAGCAGTACATCAACTCTTTGGGACCCGATCCCGCAAAGGTCCAACGGACCTGGAAGTGCCCAAGCGGACGCACCATGACGGGCCACCAACATGCTGGACCTTGACCGGGAAAAAGTGTGATTTTACCATGATAAAATGGTGATTTAACGGTGAAACATGAAAACATACGAGTTTACAATGAAAAAACATAATATTTTACCATGCAAAATTGCGATTTCACCATACAACATGGATGATCTAAAATTTAAACGGTGAAACATGGGGATTTCATGAAAAATGCTGACTTAACTATGAACAATGGTGATACAAACATGAAACATGTGTGTTGGCGCTACAGGAGCAAACAAATTTAGATATTGGTTTTTAATGTTATACCAGTAGTACCGCACAAGGCGGTTGCGGAAGTCTCAAAAATAGGAAGCCTATAGGAGAGGTTGGTTGTTTTGAATCACGGATGGCAGAGCGAATCCACTAATGGACCGAAAGGTGGTTGAAGTTGTGTTTTTTGGAGCGGTTGCAATGGTTGCAGTGGTCACCTCACCCACAACAGCTGGATGTAGTGTGGTGTAGTGCAGTTGTAGTTGGAGTTGTAGTGTATTGTAGTGTACTGTAGTGTTGTGTACTGTAGTGTGGTATAGTGTAGTGTAGTCTAGTGTAGTCTCGTGTAGTCTATTCAGTGTAGTCTAGTGTAGTGTAAGGTAGTGTAGTTGTAGCTGTACTGTGGTGTAGTGTAATTAGTGTAAGGTCGTGTTGTGCAACGCAGTGAAATGTTGTAGTAATGTACATGTAATTAGTGTAGCGTAGTGTAATGTATTGTAGCGTAGTTGTAGTTGCATGTGTATTTGTCGTTGTAGTGTGCTGCAGTGTAATTAGTGCAGTGTAGTGTAGTGTAATTAGATGTAATTAGTGTAGTGTAGTCTAGTCTAGTGTAGTGTAGTGTAGTGTAGTGTAGTGTAATTAGTGTAGCGTAATGTAGCGTAGTTTATTTGCATGTGTAGTTGTAGCAGTAGTGTAGCGTAGTGGAGGTGGTAGTTGTAGTTGTAGTTGTCTATGTATCTATCTATCTATCTATCTATCTGCAATCTGCAAGCTTGAAAAGGAAGCAATTCTGCGAGAGTTTCTTAATTTTTGAAGTTGGCAACATCAAAAACGAAGCTATTCTGCGAGACCTCCTCAATTTTCGAAGTTGGCAACATCAAACACGAAGCTATTCTGCGAGACTTCCTCAGTTTTCGAAGTTGGCAACATCAAAAACGAAGCACTTCTGCGATACTTCCTCATGGCGACATCAAAAACGAAGCAATTCAGCGAGACGTCCTTCAAAAATGGAAAGTTGAGTGCATGGCTGATGGCCTCGTACCAATCGGTTTTGCGATTTTTCCACTCCACCTGTCTAAAGTACTACGCCTGCCACGAAAAATTGATGCCAGGTCATACGAAGTGCTGCACCTGTCACGCAAAATCATCTCATCAAACCTACACATCTGATGCTCCAAAATGCAACCCTTCTCAGGAAATCAGCGCCCTAAGCTCCTAACATCTCTGATGAACATATCTTTTGTACTGCGCGTGCCACGCGGAATGCATCTTTGCAGATCCTCTGGAAATGTCCCACGCCTGCCATCGTTTTTGGAAATGCATGGAAATGCTACAAAACCCTCACGTTTTGCTCATTTTTGACAAGGTGCCCAATCCCTTGTGCCTGCCACGCAAAACGACATCTGAACGTCCAAAAGTGCTCCGAACCCGTCAGTTTTTAACATTTTTGACTCTTGACTTCGAAATCTGCTTCGCGCCACAACGGCGTACACTTTTTCGACATCTCAACTTCCAGAATTGCTCCGAGACCGTCAGTTTCTAACACTTTTGACTTTGAAATGTGCTTCGCGCCACAACGGCGTGCACTTTTTCGACATCTCAATTCCGAACGTGAGGTGTTTTTAGCTTTTTCACTTGCAAGTAAATGTGCTTCGCGCCACAACGGCGCGCAACTTTTAATCTCTCATCTGACCACATGGCTCCGCACCCGCCGCTTTAGCGAGCTTACTTTTCACCCCTCTGAGGCCACAAATCATTGGAAAAACGCAGTGTTGCGCGACTTTGCTACCTTCTCGCGCACCTGCATCTTCTGTCTTCGGACTCTTTGTCTTCCCTGATCTTCTTTCTTCTTCTCTTCTCTTCTCTGACTCTTCCCACCTCACCTCTGCTTTTCATCTGTCCATTTGTCGGAAGTTTGACTTCTAAACTTCCTCCGGTGAAATAATGGAATGCTGCTTAATACCGTTCGGTATATAATCAGATATGGTTTGCTGGAAATCACCGAAGTTAAATGAGCATTTTAATAGCAAGAGCACCAAGCTAAATGGCAGATTTTCCAGCACGCCAACTCCATGTTTGATTACCAGATGGTATTTGGAGATTAGATGTGATGAGATGAGGTAAGACCTGTTTTGTTGTGAACTACTGGGTGCTGCCAGCTTGACCCATAGCTATACGATCATGTATATATATATATATACATATATGTGTGTGTGTGTTGCATACTGATGTGTTTTACGTCATGTTGTGATGTTTCCATCGTTTAGTTTGGTTTTGTCCAGTGGGGTTGCTTGCGCTATTTTTAGCGTTTTTTTCCTTGGCTGATCACAAACATATGTATACATGTATGATCATGTATGTATAATTACATTGGAAGATATTAGCCAGGCTGGTTTGGTTATGTTTGGTTTGCTTGCCACCCGGAACAGACGTCATGAAGAGATCCACTACTGTGTATTTTTTGATTTGTGTTTTTACCGGACAGGAAACCCACATTCATTTGATTGTTTGATGCCCACGGACAGACACATTGACACCCCACAGCGAGTTAAAGTCACATATGTTTAAATTTCATAAATATACATATATTTCTATATACATACATTTATCATTTATGTATATTTATGTAAGTATACATGTGTTTAAATATGTGTGTACATGTACATTTAACACAAATGTACAAAGCTGACGCGTATGTATATATATATATATATATACATATCTATTTATTTATTTATACGCGTTTTCTTTGCAGATGTAAATGTACATTTGAACATACAAGGCGGAGACTAGTGGGTCATCCTGCACGCCCAAGTCCTGCTTTCTCCATAGGTACCACTTTGGGCTTTGTGCCCTGGAGAATGTGACACAACACGACTGGGAGGTCTTTATCGCAGTGCTGCTTGCCAAAACTAGAGATGGCCAGAAAGAGAGAGAGAGAGAGAGAGAAAAAAAAAAACGGTTAAATTTGATGAAATTTGGATTGATTTGGAAGATTTTGGAAGGATGCATGGTGCCTCTAGACCTTTGGAAACATCAGCTGTTCAACCACGGTCTCATCCGGCAGGTTGCAGTTCCATAAAATATGACAGTTTGGAAAACATCACGGGACACTAGTGGAATAAGATCGTAGGTGATCATTGGCTAGTTGTGAGCCAATTGTACCTGCAATTTGTTTGCTTCATTGGTGGAAGAAGATCGTTGGAAGATGGTTGGAACAATACTGGTGCAGTTGAGATTCAATTATGTGTATATATATGTATATATAAAGGCATTGGTCATCATTTTTCCAGCTCAGTTGCCGGTACAGTAGGGGTTTCTAGGGTTTTGTGAATGATGCCTAAAAGCCTACTTTCCTACCAAACATGTTGTTTGATCAAAACTGTTTGAAACTCACAATTTGACACTTGAACTTGAACTTGAACTTGATGATAAGAATCATTGACCCTTGCTCCGCTATACTTTTGGTTGGTTTGTTTGCCAGTGTTGTCCCATTGAAACGCGGCTGATATGAATGTGTAGGGCAACTAAGACAAGGAATGGCCATGAGTTCCGTGGATCCCATGACTGGTGCAGTTCACAGCGAATCCCCAGGTCTGAAACCGGAAGCAAGTTGCTTGGGTCGATATGGATGGGTTCCTCTGGGAAGATCCCTGGATATGTTGTCCCGACTTTCACCCAGCTGGATGGAAATGTTTTCTTTGCGGAGTCTGGTGTGAAGTCTGATGTCAGGTAGATGTACCATGTGTACACCTGCTTTGCTGTAGATGAATTGTTTGAAAGATGGATTTTGGGAGGTCTTGCTGGAGAAACCTTGATCCGGGCAGTGTGTTAATGGCACGTTTTTCATTGTTTTTTGGTAAATTGTGGAGTACTTTACATCCAAGTTCAAATTCACCACAATTCGACATTTTTTTGATCTACCTCAGATTTGCCATACTACTTCGGTGCGCGTCTCAGTGCAGAAGAAGTGGTCATTACAACCATAAGTGATTCTTATCCAGTGTATTCCATGGTTTAGGCACCTAGCCATGCATGCCACGCAGTTTACCGATGTCAATTGGGTTCCTTTGTCTAATCAGCCCCAATTTCAGGGTTGCTCCGACCCATTAGTCATAGGTAATTTATCACGACATGAGGGGAAAATCGCTCAGTTTGCCTTTATATGTAGGCAATTTTCCCACCCTTCTGTTTGGGTATGTTTGGGTGTTGGGATATGTTGGGAGCAACCCCTGATCATTATTGGAGGTCAGGGCGCTGAATCGCAGCCCAGGTTTGACCAGTTCAAGAATCGATTGCATGGCACCTTCCAGCACCTTGCTGTGGCATAAAGCTGTCAGGCTCTTCTCTTTGCAAAGTGACAGAAGTCCCAAAGAGCCTTCAGGCAGATGGCTTTACTGTATTTGTTTAATGGATTTATATATATATATATATGATTATGCATGTGTTTGCTATTTCCATGCTGTTGACAAATTATGCCGCCAGCGAGTCCCGTAAATATGTTCATACGGATACGGGGATTCCAACAAAATGGAGGGAAAAAAAAAGAAAGATAAGAATGATATAAGAGGAGATGCGTTGTTTCCAGTGTTTTGGATCATTGTAGATAGATAGATTAGATTAGTTTTGATTTGATTTGATTAGATTAGGTAATTAGATTAGATTAGATTAATTAAATAGATAGAAAGATAGACAGATAGATAGATAGTAGATTAGATAGATTAGATAGAATAGATAGATTAGATAAATTAGATAGATTAGGTATATTAGATAGATTAGATAGATTAGATAGATTAGATAGATTAGATAAATTAGAAAGATTAGGTATATTAGATAGATTAGTTAGATTAGATAGATTAGATAGATTAGATAGATTAGATAAATTAGATAGATTAGGTATATTAGATAGATTAGATAGATTAGATAGAATAGATAGATTAGATAAATTAGATAGATTAGGTATATTAGATAGATTAGATAGATTAGATAGATTAGATAGATTAGATAAATTAGATAGATTAGGTATATTAGATAGATTAGTTAGATTAGATAGATTAGATAGATTAGATAGATCCGATAGATAAGATGGATAAGATGGATAAGATAGATACGATAGATAAAAGACAAGATAGAGAAGATATATAGGATAGATAAGATAGATAATATTGATACGATAGGTACGATAGATTAGATAGATTAGATAGATAGGATAGATAGGAGAAATGGAATAAATAGGATAGATAAGATAGATAGGATACATAAGGTAGCTAGGATACATTAGATGAATAGGATGAATAAGATGGATACGGTAGATGAGATAGATAATATATATATATATGATATATAACATAGATAAGATAGATAAGATAGATACAATACAGACAATATATGTGTTATTTAGATAGTTATATAGCCGCTATATAGATAGAAATATAGATAGCTAAATAGATAGATCGATAGATAGATAGCTAGACAGACAGATAGATCGATCTATCTATCTATATATATATATAGATATATATTTATATATAGATAGATTGATATACTAGATAAAACTATAGAAAGATTAGATTAGATTAGATTTGAATAGATTAGATTAGATCAGATAAGATAGATTAGATAGACACGATAGGTAGGATATATAGGTTAAACAGTATAAGATAGAAAAGATGGATAATTTGGATTAGATCGAATAGATAGATTTGAAAGTTTAGATAGATTGGAAATAATTGACTAGGAAAAGATAGTTATATATAGATCAGGTTAAATTAGATTAGACTAGATAGATAGATAGATAGATAGGATAGATAGGACAGATACGATAGCTACGGTAGTGGATAGATAGATAGATAGATAGATAGATAGATAGATAGATAGATTATATAGATTATATAGATAGATTAGATAGATCAGATATATTATATAGATTTGATATATTTGAAAGACTTAAAAACAAGCACAGCATAGAATAACATGGAATGGAAAATATAGATATATATATATATATAGATAGATAGATAGATAGATGGATAGATAGATCGATAGATAGATAGATAGAGAGATAGAGAGATAGATGGATAGATAGATAGATAGATAGATAAATAGATAAATAGATAGATAGATAGACAGATAGATAGATATATAGATAGTATATAATTTAACCGCAACAAAGTGCAGAACTGGTGTTATAAGTTTAGTAAACGTGTCAATTGAGTTTTGCCCAGGTACACCAGGGGCTACAAAGTGAGGCGCGGCATGGGACCGAGTCTGGCCAGTTTTAGCAGAATGGCTACTTGTTGGAAGCAAAGCTGCCCCTAAAAATCCCCAAAATGATCCAAACATGGGATGCCATTGGTGTTTTTATTCAGATTTGGGAATCCCATGTTTGGTGTGAAATGAGTAGATGCTCGCGGATGCGGATAGGCCTAACATCCGGAAGAAGTTCAAACGTTGGGAACTGAGTTCACCGGGTCGGGGGCTGGCGTTGCTTGGGTTGGTAAGGCTGGTTGGACGCTGGACCCACGCCGCCATGATTTTAGATGGTGAATTGATATGATTCATCATATGAGTTACTGTATTGGTTATGCCTACATATGCCTAACATGAAGTATATGATGAATGTGTCAAGCCAACTTTGAAACCACTAGTTGATGATGATCCTCCATGTCTCTCCAGAGTTTTAGTGGCTTGGCAACAATAGTCAATCTATGTTTGGTTCCCATCCCATCAATTAAGTATTCACACTTATCGGGACGTTTATGTTAGAGAAAAATTTGACAGCATGCTACTATGTGTGTGTAATTGCATATATTGCATGAGTTTACATGACATTAATTACAGTACAGTAGAATACATATCATTACCGTACCTGCAAATAGTTATGCACATGTTCGTTGGATGGTAAACTTGTGCAAAAGGATTGGGGTTGTCAGAACAGACGGGAACAGCTCAGATCCAGTGATTTGATCCAAAATCGCCAGGTATGGAACAGGTCTACAGCAAGGAACATACCTTCAGTTGCTGGGCAGATCACTTGGTGGACCTAGAACTTGGTGTGATATGTTTTGACCCTAAGTAACATTCAGTAGCCTCTAGGAAGGTGTGAACGCACATAATTTACCTGTTTTAATAGGCGTTCACTGTTCTGTTTTTTTGGTGGGGAGCCACGTGGCTGGTTCTCTTTGGCACGCGGTTTAAAGCAAGGAGAATACACTGTTGGTCCAACAACCATATAAACATGATGGATTGTTTATCTGAAATACTTTAGACCTAGACTAAAGTTTGCACATATCTCTATGGTATGTTGTTGTTCGTACATGCATATTTATTATTTTGTTAGACCGCCCCAAATTTGTTCAAGTCATGATAAGCAGGTTAACCCAACCATTGTGACCTGTGACAGGATAATTTCAGACCTACACTCCCGCCCTCTCATTGGAACCTCAAACGACCATCCAGGGTCCAAGGATGAACTTGACCGATACGTACTTGGGCAAATCTTCTGTTGACACTGTTGTCAGTTGTGGCGCATTTGGGCGTTTTGACGCATAGGCTACATTAATTGTAACATTGGGCTAGTGCACCCTGTTACCCTGGTGAATCAACATGTTATCATAGTTTACAGTTTAAATAGATCAGTTTGGCCTTAGTTTAGCTGAATTTCAGCTGAACATTCATCCCTCCATCTTCCGATGGTCAAATTGGGTATGGGTGCCTGATCCCCTCTTGTGCTTTGTTTATACACTCATTTTTATTGGCTCGGTTTTTATGTGCAATTCTTTTGGTCAAACCGTCAAACCTATTATTATATTATATATATATGTGTGTATTTATGTATTTATTTTTGTCTTTTCAAATCCATATTATATTTGTTGTGACTGAATCCCGTGTCTTATGCTCAAATCACCCCACACAATTCATATGTAGCCATTTCCATCGCTGATTTTGGCAGCCAAGGTTACAAGCAGATGCAGAACCACGTGGGGCGCCCATGGGCCCGTGCTCGGCGCCACCTCGACTCTGTCGAAGGTTTTTTTATCGATACCTTTGTTATTCCTTGAGCCCGAAGCAACCAGATAACCAGAAATCACCATGGTGGTTTCCCAGGCAATAGCCATGGATATGTATACATAGGGAACTTCGTAAGGAAACACCCATAGCCCTTTTTTGGAGGGTCCAGGTTATCAACCATGAGATTGGCTGCTGGACACCTTGGGTTTGTGACTTGAAATTCGGCAAGCAATAAACCATCCTAGGGCTGACTCATATCATCCATTTGATGGTCACCATAGGAAACAGTGGGACACAGATATACCGTTATTTATATATATATATATATTAAGTCTGCCAAATTTGCCAAATTACCTCAGTTCTTGCTGGTGAACATCTTCTCACCTTGGCCTTTTTCATTGATTTCTGCTTGAGATTGCCTTTCTTGGGCCTGAGTTTGTGACGATGGATCTGTGGTCCGTCAGCAAGTTCCAGTTCAACAACCTCCTTGGTACTGTTCGGGCTGCTCGGTGCCCGGTAAACATGGCGTGGGAAATCCACCAGCTGTTCCAGAATTTTCCGATCAACACCTTCATTTACTTGGGTTTTCCCAGCGATTTTGGGGAGAGTACACTAGTACACATCCTTCATTTCTGATAGTCACATCTCGCCACACTGCAAACCTTGTCTGCAAGACATGTTTATTTGTTGGTATAGATGAAAATTGGCCCTGGTGCACCATTGCAACATTTTTCTTACTAAGTGGCAAGATTCTGTGTTCCTCAAGCTCTCCCCAAAAAATCAAGCCATCATCGGCGAGTCGTACAGCATGCCTCCTTGGAGATCAGCTGTGCAACTAAGATCAGCTAAGGCCAAACGAGGCTTTTACGACTTGGCCAATGACAATGCCACTTGGCAGTGAAGAATATGCAATTTGAAAGGCTCCAGCCGAAGCATATCAGTTTCACAGGATCCCATCGGAGGCAAATCAAAATAGTTTCTCCAATCCGCATGCAGACTAGTGGAATCCCAACAACTGCAGGTTGCTTTTCCCAATCATTCCCGTTCATCTCGAGGATCAGTTCGCCTCATGACAATCGTTCCTCGCAGCTGGTTGGTTTCTTTGTTTGTTTCACATATCAGTCCTACTTGAAAATTACGAGCTTGCTTACTGCCTTTTTTGTTGGGGGCGGAAGGTCTCCAACTTCAAAACCCTCAACCGCCTCAACCAATGATTATCAATGATAAACTGGTGCTTTGGGTTTGGTGGTTTGGAATTGTGGGGGTAGCCACGTGGTGATAATCCAAATCACCGGTTTACAACGCGGAGGCTCCCGTTTACGAAATAGCCAAGTTGGTTCAAAACTCCAACCACTATGGTAGGGATGTTTCCGAAAATTATAAATATAGTCTATAAATGTCTATGCAGTCTAAAAGCAACTTGTAGATTATTGCTTTCCATGATTTTAATCCAACTGCAGTATTCATGGAGTTTACAAATCAACATATAAATATATATATATACACATACCCCTGGCCGTGATTTTGAATTCGGAGGGTGGGGACTCATTTGCAGTTGCTTTCTGTTTTTTTGGTTAGGTTGGTCCAACCCGTTGATTTTCACTGATTTTCAACTACCTCTCCTTTTCCTTTCCTCTCGTCTCCACTCCTTTGAGCCTCTGCTCCCCAAACCTGCAAAAATCGCAAAAATGGACGGGCAGCTCCTCGCTTAAAACCAGTGGTTTCAAGGCAATCGCATTTGTGGCAAGGCAAAGCTTTGTGCCTTACTGAATTGGGCACCAGCTGTATGTGTATATATATATAATGTTCATTGGGATTTTGTAGTGGATTTCCCCTATTTTCAGGCGATCTTTCTTATTCAAACCTCCATTTAGTTTCGGGATTGTTTCCAGCCACGGCTTGATTTTCCAGGTCTATCAGACCATTGGGATTAAGGCGGCAGGTCAGCCGCAGCAGAACAAGGCACCCGGGATGCCGTGGATGTTGTTTGAGATGCGGAGGTTTCCTAAAATTCAATAGCTGGATCCCTTATAATGAAACATCAAAAAATAGAATGGATGATTTGATTATGATTTGGGGATCACCCCATTTTAGGAAAGCTTCATACCACAATAGACATACCAAATAAGATCCATAACAACCATAAATACCACAAAATTCATTCCTTTTTCTCCAAATGGAGTAGGTTTATGACATTGGATAAAAACATATAAAAACCACATGAATCCAAGTTACATGAGACATGGGGCATTGTTTCTTTGGGTTCAGCTAGGCTATTCCAAGTCTTACTGGTGCTTAGTAGGAAATGGGGGAATGACCCATAACATCCCACAACTATTTTCACAATCATCCCAGCAAACTCCATTGATCATCATTGATCTACAAGTAATTCCAAGTTCAGGGCCCATTGTCATCAGGAAGAAGACAAGAAGGGCTTTCAGATCGGCAACGTCTTCGTTCAATGCCTTTGTTCCGAGGCCCCTGGGCCTGGTGACGAAGCGGTATTTTCCGACACCGGAGTTCTTCCAATGTCTCTGGGAGTGTTGCAAAACTGGCTATGTATATATATATATATATACATACACATACATACACATACATACACATACATACACATATACATACACATACACATACACATACACATACATACACATATACATATACATACACATATACATACACACACATATACATACACATATACATACACATACATACACATACACATACATACACATACACATACACATACATACACATACACATACACATACATACACAATACATACACATACACATACACATACATACACATACATACACATACATACACATACATACACATACATACACCCATAATACATACAATATAACATAAAACAATACATACAATCATATACATACACATAATTAGCATACACATAACATACACATACATACACATACATACACATACATACACATACATACACATACATACACATACATACACATACATACACATACATACAATACATACACATACATACACATACATACACATACATACACATACATACACATACATACACATACATACACATACATACACATACATACACATACATACACATACATACACATACATCAACATACATACACATACATACACATACATACACATACATACACATACATACACATACATA
>CAMXCT020002633.1:0-65439 GCA_947184155.2 Cladocopium goreaui
AGGCTCCCAGATGAGAATGCGACACTTGCAAGCTGCACATTTGTTCCCTTTTTCGGGTGGCAGGCGCCCAGATGAGCGTGACAGTTGCAAACTGAAATTTCTTGACCTTTTTTTTTGGCGGTGGCAGGCTCCCAAGTGAAAATGTGACAGCTGCAAGCTGGATATTCTTGATTTTTTTGCGGTGGCAGGCTCCCAGCTGAACCTTCTTGACCTTTCTTTTGCGGTGGCAGGCTCCCAAGCGAAAATGTGACAGCTGCAAGCTGGATATGCTTGACGTTTTTGCGGTGGCAGGCTCCCAGATGAGCGTGGCAGTTAAAAACTAAACCTTCTTTACCTTTTTTGCGGTGGCAAGCTCCCAGGTGAAAATGTGACAGCTGCAAGCTGGATATTCTTGACGTTTTTGCGGTGGCAGGCTCCCAGATAAGTGTGGCGGTTGAAAGCTGAACCTTCTTTGCTCTTTTTTTGGCGGTGGCAGGCTCCCAGGTGAAAATGTGACAGCTGCAAGCTGCCTATTCTTGACGGTTTTGCGGTGGCAGGCTCCCAGATGAGTGTGGCAGTTGAAAACTAAACCTTCTTTACTTTTTTTTTTCGGTGGCAGGCTCCCAGGTGAAAATGTGACAGCTGCAAGCTGCCTATTCTTGACGGTTTTGCGGTGGCAGGCCCCTAGATGAGTGTGGCAGTTGAAAACAAAACCTTCTTTACCTTTTTTTTGCGGTGGCAGGCTCCCAGGTGAAAATGTGACAGCTGCAAGCTGGATATGCTTGACGTTTTTGCGGTGGCAGGCTCCCAGATGAAAATGCGACACTTGCAAGCTACACCTTCTGTGGTTTTTTGCGGTGGCAGGTTCCCAGATAAGTGCGTCAGTTGAAAGCTGAACCTTCTTAACCTTTTTTTTTGCGGTGGCAGACTCCCAGGTGAAAATGTGCATTTTTGCGGTGGCAGGCCCCCAGATGAGTGCAGCAGTTGAAAGCTGGACCTTTTTTTTTTTTTCCCCGGCGACAGGTTGTAACATTCGCTTCGGGGTCCTGGTATGAGGTTGTGGTATGAGGCAGGCCCTTGCGTAGCAACGTAGTGCGTATAGAGTTGTTTCTTCTACCAAAACAAGTTCCTGTTGCTGCAGCTGCGATAATGTCTAACCTGATCTGTTCTTGTTGTTTCTGGCAAGCAGAACTGGCGATGAGGGATGAATTTAACGTTGGGCTAAGGTGCTTAAACGTTCAAGATACCACAAAGGGTTTTGGTTCATTTTGACAGCAGAACGGTGGTCATGGAAGTCCAAAACATCTAAGGAGTGTGTAACAACTCACCTGCCGAATGGACGCAAGGGTTGCGATGAAGCTTTTGGCGTGAGCCTCAAATTTTTGTGGAAGAAGTGGGCCGTTTTTGGCAAGCAGAACTGGCGATGAGGGATGAATTTAACGTTGGGCTAAGGTGCTTAAATGTTCAAGATACCACAAAAGGTTTTTGTTCATTTTGACAGCAGAACGGTGGTCATGGAAGTCCAAAACATCTAAGGAGTGTGTAACAACTCACCTGCCGAATGGACGCCAGGGTTGCGATGCAGCTTTTGGCGTGAGCTTCAAATTTTTGTGGAAGAAGTGGGCCGTTTTTGGCAAGCAGAACTGGCGATGAGGGATGAATTTAACGTTGGGCTAAGGTGCTTAAATGTTCCAGATGCCACAACAGGTTTTTCTTCATTTTGACAGCAGAACGGTGGTCATGGAAGTCCAATACATCTAAGGAGCGTGTAACAACTCACCTGCCGAATGGACGCCAGGGTTGCGATGCAGCTTTTGGCGTGCGCCTGAGCGAACCAGTTTATACATCTGAGTTTGCATGTCTCTTCATGATTGCGTAGTACGACGCGCGTTTGTGGAAGGCCCAGTACTGTTTGTTGGCAGGTGCAGCTGCTTAGTTGAAAGAAAAGCCGCAGGGGATCCCCTTGAACCCCTGCAGTCAATGTTGACATGCCGCGGACTTTTCAGAATAAATGTTTGATGTCTATCGAGGAGACCTCCCAGAATGAAAGCCTTTCATGTCTATTGATGTCTGTTCGATCGGTATTCAAACATTGACAAATTTCAACATTGACCGCAGGGGTCGCAGGGGATTGGGTGTGTCACATTTTTCTAGGGGTCTCTAGCAAACGAAATGAGAACGCAGAAATAGATAAGATGGGACGGAATTAATTACATTAGCAGAAAAAGCGACTAGAAGAATGTAGACGTAGCTGACACAGCATGCTGTGGTGAATTGTGGCCCCTGATACCGTCAGTGCGCACGATGCTTCAGTACAGATCTTACGTCGATTTCGTGCAGAGCACAGCTGCCCACACCACAAGATTAAAAGGCGTGCTGTGTGCCGTCATGCTTTTGGGTTCTCTGGCC
Organism: Cladocopium goreaui; assembly: GCA_947184155.2. Taxonomy (NCBI): domain Eukaryota; class Dinophyceae; order Suessiales; family Symbiodiniaceae; genus Cladocopium; species Cladocopium goreaui. The sequence continues at coordinate 2,389 of CAMXCT020002633.1, forward strand.
CACCTTGCTTTTGTCACTTTAACGCTGACTGCAGGGGTTGCAGGGGACTTGGACTGGCCCAGATGTTATCATTGTACTGAGGAGCTGGAATGAAACATTTCGCCTGCAGCCATCCTGTGAAGGCTCCACCGACCTTTGCATGCTCTTCGAGAATATCCTTCACTATTTCCGATTGGCTACATTGTCTTTGCCGTGATGGGGCCATTTTTGGAATCGAAATATAGGCCCTATTTAGGGGTTCATGGTTTGTTCTGTGATAGTATCTTCAGCGGGGGTGTGCCACTCAGTGCATTGGAGGATCTTCTCAAGCGCGCAAAGCTGCGCCACACGGTTTGTTTGGTTCATTTTTTGCGGGGGTGCCTTTGCAGATGTAGGAAATAGGCTTTGGTGCCCCCGCCTTGTCAGGCGCCGTGCCTTTGGTGTCGGAGCGGCGCGGTGCTTTCAGGACTGTTTCAACAAAAATGCCACGGAACTTTTTTGGAACCATCCGGATTACTTGAGACTTGCATCCCTACTTGTGCTTTTTTGGCCATGTGCAGTTTTTGCCTCAAGAGCAGCATCCCTACTTGTGCTTTTCCATTTGGTGGCTTGGAGGCCTTGGATGAACATGCCGCGAATGCCAAATGGCATTCAACACACAGTTGGTTTTTCCAATGGCTTCGGCAGCGGCAAGAGAAAGCGGCAAAGCCGCAGACTTTTCCCCGTTGGGCTGACATTGCCATGGTTGGAGAAGGTCCGTGCGGCCTACTTGATGTCTGGCTGCGACCTTGCAATCACTTTGTTTGCCGCCCAAAAATTCAGTGGCTTACGCCCAGAGGACGCTGACTACCCCACGCTGGACTTAGTGGAGGAAATAGCGGTCTCTGTGCCTCTTGATGCGAGTATCCGCGCCCGAGTTCGCAAGGAGGTGGCTGAAGTTTTGTTGGTCAAAGAGATTGAAAAGCTTAATCTTCGAGGAGTGGTTCCAAGTTTGGCGGCTGTGTACGCCATGTACGAAGCATTTGAGCCGTCCAGTCGCTGCATTGGCTATCGTGGAAGAATTGCATGGGTGCAGCGCTTTCGCAAGCGCTGGGGTTTATCTCGTCGAGCATGGTCGTGCCAACCTGAAATTGAAAAGGGCAAGGTGGGGCCCCAAATCTGGGGCCGCTGAGCGGCCCCAAAACTAGATCTTTTTTATGTAGGGGAACTAAAACTGGGGTCATTTTGGGGGGCCAGGAAGTGGGGTCGTTTTCGTTGTGCAGGTGGCAATTTTTGGGCAATGGTTGCAACATTTGCAACGCAGAACTACACTGGACCGACCGCTTCTTTTGTTGAACTTAGACGAGACTTGCATGCGCTTTCCAGAGAAACCGCGCGTGGGACTGGTAGCGTCCAAAGCTCGTGGTTGGACTTCCCATGCAGGGGCAAAGCTTCTGAGACGCGGCAGCGCAACATTCGTTGCTGTGCTTTGTGAAAATGAAGCCGTGCAAAAGTGCTTGCCTTCCTTTGTGCTTTGCAACAAGCACTTGTGCCCCAAAAAGCTTTACGAAGACTTACTTGCTGCAGCCCCACCTTCCTTATGTATATGGAGATTAGCTTCGTCGTGGAACACATCTGTTGTCATGTGTGAAATTTTGGAGGTGCTAGCAGCTGCTTTGAGGCCTTGGCAGCAGTTCTGCCAGCCAACTCTGACCATGGACCTGGCTCCGTGCCACATCACGCAGTCCGTGCTGCAAAAGGCACGAAGCCTGCAACTCTTTATAGCTTGCGTGCCAACTGGTCTCACTCCTCAACTTCAGGTGGCAGATGTCTTTTGTTTCAGAGCCTTCAAGGCTTTTTTTGCTGGTGAACTTCAAAAGCTGCGGGCCGAGGGTCACGAAGTGACCAAAGCCTTGTTTTTCCAGATTTTTTTCAAAGTGCCTGCTTGGCTGCAGGCACGTTCTTGGGCTAAAGCCTTTCAAGCCATTTGTGCACTTGATGGAAATATCAATCTTTTGACCAAGGACCTTCAAGCACTGGGCTTACACCCGACAGTGCAGGACAGTTTGCCGACGCAATCCCAGATAGCCTCTCTCTGGCCGAGACAACGCTGTACAAGCAAAACATATTCCCTGCTGTTCACTCGTAATTTGGAGTGAAGATACAGTATCTGTGCATTGAGTTCTTCTGATGATGTGCTGGCTCTTCACATTGCTGTCCTTTTGCCCTGTTTTTTGTTTTGTTTTTGTGCTGTTTTGTTTGTTTGGTTGTTTTTTGTGTGTTTTGCTTTTTGTGGTTTTTGTTTCGTTTGCTTTTTTGTTGGTTTGTGCTCGCTCTCGGCAATTAGATAGCTTTATGGACTATGTAAAGGTCCACACCAGCTCTCTTTTGTGGCTTTTCATGCATATCAATTCAATTTCCGGCAAGTTAAAGCTTGTGTAACGACCTGGCGAAAGCCTCGGAGGCGTTGAACGGAAAAAAAAATGATGATGTGCTGGCTCTCTTAGCTGCATGGTGCAGCTGCAGTGTGGCTTTCTGTGCCTGAGTTGCTTCGTAACAGGCAGATATAGTGCAACTGTCCAGGATACAGCCAATTTGCCGGAGTTGGCGTAGAGTCGCCTCAATGTCACTGACCCTCTGGAGTGGGATGTTTTAGATGCCTTGAAGCTTCTGTCGGGCTTTCTCCAGAAGTTTAGTGGCATCATCGACTTCACTGGTAGTGATCTGGCAGAGGGTCATTTGTGTGATGGACTTTGCAAGACGATGGACAGCAGCGTCTTTGGTGGGAGTTAGTCGCTCCATTTCAAAGGTCTAAGTCGTCCACAGGTTGTTGTGTAGACCAAAATCCTCAGAGCATGCAGCTGAGACTAGGCGTGTTGCAGCCATGGCCGAGAAGCGGCATGAGGAGGTGTAGTGCACATCATTGGGCCGGTTGAAAGATTGGTTGGGCGCAGGTCAAACAGCGATAGGCACCATGGCTAGATGTACTTTGACATCGCACTACACTACCATACAACAATTAAGATAGACCAACACGAACACAACAACTAAAACACCCAGAAAAGACTCAGAAAAGAATTATTATACCCGCCCCCCATCACCTTCCGTCCCGTATTGGCTCTGGCATGTTGCAAACAAGGGTAATCGGAGCGGGCAGTAATCAACCATGAGTACTCCATGGTGACAACAACCTCAACCAAAATCGAGTTACAGGCTGAATGCATGGATGGGAAGTTTGGGTACTCTACGGTGCCTCAACTGGCTTCTGGAACTGCACGTGTGCGGCAGTGCGTGGTTCTCCACTGCTACTGGCGCTACTGGCTGCCGCAGTGGCGGCGGGTGGATCACTGCTCTTCGCGGGTCTCATCATTTGGGCGATGAGTGGGTGGGTTTGTTTGTCGCGCAGGATCCGCGTCATTTCGCGCGTGAATGCTGCAGGATTATCAACTAGTTCCTTCGCTTCCGCTAATGGCTTGTCAAGAACAATTGCAATGAGCATTTCGCCACCATCCTTGTGGATTATAGTTGGTCGGCCGGCTTGTACCTCTGCGAGGATTGCCACTGCCTTATTTTCACACAAGGTGCGTTCCCATTCCTCCAAGGCTCTTTGCGCCAGGGTGTCAGTTTGCGGCGGGGCTTTGAGAGCAGCTGTTGTCCCTAACGCACTTAGGAAGGGGCTATCAGGTGGCAGGGAAGATACTGAATGTCCGCTACTGCACGCAAGATGTCATTTGTGTGAACTTCATAGGACGTGGTCGTTTTCTTGCTTATGGCTGGTTCGGAGTCAGCCCATAGTTGTGCCAGTGTATATCCTGGTTTAGGTTCCATATACTTGCGGTTCCATACTGCATGATGGGACCATTGAGGCGCATCATGGTTGATTTCAACCGAATCTCTTTTCATGTCATATTCTTTGAGCATATCGTCTAATTCTTGCAGGCTAGCGGCTCGGTGAATACAACATTGTCTGACGGCACCATCAATGTGCAATGGCCATCCCACCGGCATGTGGGAGTCTTCAAGGAGTCCATCGCCATTTTCCTCTATGATTGTGCCCAGCATTGGGACATCAATGGTTGCTTTGAGGCTAACTTGCGCACGTTTGCACTTCTACGTGTCGGGTGCTAGAAGGCCTCTGGCAGCCAACAGTGCGAGTGATGGGAACTCTGGTTGGTCATTCGCCGGTAGCACCTCTTCTTTGATGACTAATTTTAGCCCGTGCAACGGCTGAGGTTGTTCTTTTGGAGGGTCTTGAGGTGGTTGGGATGTGGCATCCTTAGGTGTTGTGTCTTCAAACCAGGTAGGGCGGACCGACTGGACACCAATGGGACTTGCAGAGCTAGCGGTTTTGATGCTTTCTCTGCGCAGGCTATGGTAAACAGGCGGGATCATCCATGCCGGCACAAAAACTGTTATAAACTGCACATTCCAAATGACCTGCAAGTTCTGCGGTTTAACCTCAGGCGTGATACATCTTACCTGACCATCGATTACCCTGGTGTAAGATTCGGAGCGGTCGAAGGATGCTGTGACTTTCAGACCTAGGTACAGCTCTCGAAACCAGTATTCCTTGAGCATCATAAAGGAAAGGTGAGGTGCCCTCACTTCCAATACGTGCGATGCTGGCATTAACAGGGTGACCATCCATTCAGCTAAGAATTCAATCATTTTGACTTCGAGTTTGGGGAGGATGGCTTGGACTGCTCGAAGCGCACCCGCGACCCGCAATGTCCGGGACATGCCGACGTGAGGGTAGTCCAATCGTTCGCTTGGCATACTCATCAGCGAAGTAGAGTCTGCACAACTTGGAGACCCACTGGCTCGGTTTTTCCATGTCTATGGTGATCTTGGCCAGGGGCCATGGGTCTGGGAGCGTGGACAAACAATGCAGTAATTCGGAGGTCAGGTCTGCGGAGATGACCGGGAGGGCTTCTCCTTGCGGGCGATAGTCAACTGCTGGTCCTACCGTGCCCTTGCTTTTCTGCGTATGTGTGCGGGCGGCTAGATGTACTGCAGTGATGGTGGACTCATATTGGTTGACCATAGCTCTTAAGTACTTACATGCACGGACGGCTGCTCTTCTTGTGTTTGGCCCATCTTCGGGCTGATTCTTGGCAGCCACTGCAAGGATGTCTCTCGCTTCTTCTTCAGGCGACCTTTTGGGTTCCGTACCGGGTGCGGGTGCAGTTAGAGCGGTACCTTGAACTGGCGCCTCTTTTGCGCGTGGCAAGTGGTCTGGAATCGGCAGCTTAGGGTGTAATCTCCATCCATCAAAGAAGTATATACCAGGTAGGGACAGGATCTCCTTTCCTGGGCCCGTCTGCGCTACTACTTGCCCGGTGCGGGCTTTGTACAGTCCTGAGGGCAGGCACACGTAGGTGGGATAGGGTGTGCGATCAGCCGCGTAGGCATACAGGACGACTTCAGTAAAAGGGAGATCCTGCTCGGGGAGCCACTTGTGGTGAGATTCTAGGCCTGTTTGGACTTCTTGGAGACGCTCCCTGTTTAACCAGCGAAGGTCCGATCCACGCACCAATATTAAGCGGTATCTCGCTCGCTTCACTTCGTCGGCTTGCTGATCGTAGTATTGGTTGGCGATTGCAAGTGGAGGGAACTCCCAGGTTGGTGCCGCGTTGAGTGACCATCGGCTTAACTGCGCTAGATTCTCTTGAGCTGGGTCAGGGTTAAAGTCAGGCCAACTCCATGTCGTTTGCCCTCTCCTGAGGCCCCGGATGCCATATGCAATTGTCGCAATCACCTGCGCCATGCCCATGAGTCCCATCATGTCTAACGGGGAGACAAGCAAAGTTAACGATTTGGATCGAGTGAGTCCTACCGTGATTCTGCCGAGACAGTCTTCGGTGTCTTCTGTAGGGGAGCCGTTGGAGTAGTATTTGGTATTCAAAAATCCTATACTGGGCTGAGCTACGATTGATACTTGTGCTGTTCCTCCTGCTGAATTGGCTATTGTTTCTACACGCAGGGTGCGGACGTAATCCCTTTTAAGCACGGAGCGGTTCAAGTTGTTCTTGTGATCTGTAGCCGTGGTCATGGTAAAAAGTCCATCTGCAAATCCAGCGTTGTGCGGGAACGGAGTGAGGACCTCTGCCACAAGAGTCTCAAGGTCTGTCGCTACCAACCCGTTGATCCTAGCATTAGTATCCCAAAGCACGAGTTGGAACCCTGGTGGCTTGTCGGGAAGTCCTCCCGAGGCAAAGCTTCCCAGTTCCCACAGGCCATTGATCTGTCTGCATAGATCAGGATAGCGAACTGCAACCACTGCGTGGTATGTTACAGGGCTAACCCTAGAGCTAGAGGGAAGCATTAACCCCCAAGCATGGATGTCACTCACTCCGGCGGTCTGGGAATTTAACACTGCTTGTATGTCTCCGGCCATGGGTAGGAGAGTAGCGGCATGCTGCAAGATCCAGGCGAGGCGTACGAGGGACCGTGGAAAGTTAATGGCGGTGCCTGCCAGCAGTTCTGAATCCACAAAGCGGGAGTACCGTTGCATGTTGGGCGGGGCTGCTTCAAATTGGGCTCTTAGGCCTGGGAGAACAGTGCTTGCTGTACTAAGGTCTTCTGCATCCTGCGGCGAGAGGTGACTTGTCCATAGCTGACCTAGAGTGGGCTGTCCTCGTTTGAGGATTTGACTGAGGGCCGCCAAGCCTTCATTGGCCGAACCATCAAGTAGTCGGATCATTGCATCAGCAAGGTTGGCTGGCATATAATAATTGCGGTCACTTCGTAGCCCATGCTTCTTGGCCAACAGGAGCTGTCGTGCTCGTTTCGCGTTGCGAGCTGCACGATCAATTCCGCCGGGTGTCTGCTCAGAGTCTCCTGTCCACAAGACCAGGGGCTGCTGTCTCAGTAAGCTGATGACTGCAATTTCTCGGTCAGTGCCATATTGCTGGCCTTCATCAATGACTAGGAGGGAGAGCTCTTGCATAAAACCACCCATTGTGGGACCATTGCATGGTCAGGTCCTGGGCTACCGTTCCTCCAGCGGCTAGAATTAACTGACACTTATTCAGCATTTGCCTTCTTTCTCTCGGGTGTATGTCGAATTTTGTGTGGGAGTAGCTACTTTTGTTGCGTTCTTGGTCTCCCACTAGCCTACCTATGCGCCCAAACACCCCCGACGGGGGGTCGAGCCATAGGAGGAGGTCAGCAAAGGATCTCGTGCCGGAGTTCTCTTTACAGATGAATAGTATTTTGAGGCTGTCAGTGGCATCGATTTCAATCAAAGCTAGGATGAGGATTGCCATCGATTTCGACTTGCCTGCGCCGAAAAGCCCTTGGATACACAGGTCTAACCGATTGGTGAGCAACGCCATTGTCACTGCGCAGAGTGTGCCCAAGACATGTCCATCGAGCTCTGCGGCAAAGGACAGTGCAGTGGAGCGGGTCCAGGGGTGAAGCTCGCCCTCTACATGACATGGGATGAGCACTAGGCGTAGCAACTGGCCGCACAAATGCAAAAAATGTGATCTTTTGTTGCCATCCATTCCTTCCACTGCTGTTTGGACATTATAGATGCCTAATCCCAGGTGGTATCTGCACGGGGGGGTTTGCGCGACAGCGGTAACCTCTCGGGTAGGCTTAGTACATCCGAACATCCACATTGTGTGTAGGAAGAAGGTTCCTGGGACCGGGCTTTTCTGCCCTTGGACGGTAGCATCAATGGGATCCAGGAGCTGGCCGGAGTCCTCATACCAGTCTTGAAGGGCTTCTAACTGTTCTTGTGCGAAAAATTCAATGGCTGGCCCTGAGAGAAGGGCTATTTCGATGAATCTGGGGTTGCACTGTCTGTATATGCGGGAGGCAGGCAATTCATCTTTGCTTTTGGATGTGCGTGGCGTGATGGCGAGAACTAACCCAAATAGTACTTGAAGGTCTCCATCGTCATCGGCTGGCTCTTCTGTCGTGCCTACCATGGCAACTAGCCTACCCGTGCCAATGGGGCTAACTTTGTGATGGTGCGCATCGCTGGCTAGGAGGCTGAAGACTTCAGTTTTGCCAAGGCTAGGATGTCGGAACGCAAATGCATCTTGTCCGCCTTTGACTTTCCAGTGTCCAAATTCGCTACCTTTAAAGAGGAATTCGAAGGTAATGGGTTGCCAAGGTTGACGGATGGGTCCTGCACTCTGCATTGTTGCTTGCGGTCAACAACGTTGATAGCGCATTAAATTTTTGAGACGTGAAAATTTCTTTAAAAAACAAATTCAGCCAAGAAGACTTCACCCAGTGCCTCCCAGTGAATGACCTGAAATTGGATAAACGTTTCAGTTCGGGTGCTACCTGCACTCCCAGTTGAAACAAACAACTTCGTTTCTCACTTTCCTTCTTGCATGTGCAGTGAAACCTTCCGAAATAATTTCCTGTTGCAATTGTACATCTGTGATTACAGTGCTTCCAGTTGCATACATACCAAAATGGTTCTGATTTCATCTTGTGGCAAGTGCAGCAGTCGCATGTGACCATGTCCATTTTGCCTCGAAGTTTTGTTTCAAGCTGGGACTGTTTGTTTGTTTGTAGATGGGGGCGCGACATCGCGGGCTTGTAGCCTGTGCTACCCAGATCACTCTGGGCACATCCGGCACTCAGACTCTTTCACATTCATTTTGCTTTGCCGCGGTGCAGTTCGCAGTTTCATTTCTCCTGGGCTGGCTTTCTTGCTTCCTTTGGTTGCTTTACGGTTAAGTGGGGGTCTGTTTCTTTGCCATGGACTTTGACGGGGACCAGACTTCTTGGAACATTGATGACACTCATGCCGCTTCCCTACATGACAGGTTGCAAAACACGGACAACACTGGTTTTGATCAGCCTTTACTCGGCCATGCAAACAATCCTGAAGCTGACGATGGTGAATTTTTCGGTGAGTTTATTCCTGATGATTTTCCCCAACAATTCGATCATCCATCTCCTGTGCCTTCAGGTGAATGTGCGGAATGGCCCTCATTCCAGATGCCCGGAAGTGGAGCTGCGGACGGTGTTGGCCGGGATCCTGGGGTTGCAGCTTTTCGGAGTGGTGAAATTGTTTCTCAGCCTACTTTACCGGCCCACATTCATGATGCATCGTTTGCAAGAGCACTCCTTTCCAATTGCAAGACGACTGATATTGTGCTGCCCTGGGAGACAAGTTTCTATAAAGAACTTTTCAGTGATGAACCCTTCAGCCAGTCCTTAGTGCCGGAGATGCCCATTGGTTCCTTCTGTGACTTCAGTGGCGAGCCCGAGCCCCATGCTGTTGCAAAAACCATCGCAGATGTTGCACGATTTCCTGATAAGTTCCCGGTTTTTTCTGCTTGTGTTGGGTCCACCGATGATGGGCCCTTTGATGCAGTGCAAGACAAACTTCGCAGTGCAGCGATTCAGAAGTTGCTCATTGTTTTGCGTCATGATTTGAACAGCAGTGCAACTGGGAGACACATCCTGGCCCTGGGCAGTGAGACAGAGCAGCTGTGCGGTGCGCACAGGATCGTCGAGGCGGTTCTTGGGACTAGGGCCCCTGCCACCTTAGTGAAAAGGGCGAACGCCTTGCTTTCATACCTGAGGTGGTTCGACCGATTGGGAAGATCTGACATTGAACCCTTCTCGGAAGCTTGCATCTGGAGGTATCTTGAACAGCTGAAAGAAGAAGCTGCACCCTGCACTAAGGGAAGTTCAGCACTGTCAGCGTTCAGGTTTGCTTACCACCTGCTGGGCTTTGAAGGACTTGGATCAGCTTTGAACAGCCGGCGTTTGATCGGCATTTGCGAGTTGATGTTATCCAGGAAACGGTTGCTAAAACAGGCTTTGGTGTTGACGGTGGCCCAAGTGAAAGGCTTGCACAAATCACTGCGTGATGATAGCCTCCACCTCATGGATCGTGCTGTGATTGCTTACATTCTTTTTGCATTGTATGGTAGATGCCGCAACAGTGATCTCTTGATGATTCATTCTGTTGTGTCTGACTTCACAGGTGATGGGGGCTTCGTCACTGTGGAGACCTGCAACCATAAGACCGGACGACTGGCCATGCTGAAAACTCGGCTCCTGCCCATTGTAGTGCCTGCGAGAGGAGTGGATGGTCAGATCTGGGTTGGGGACGCTTTGCATGTTCTCAGAAGTGCGGGAATGGACCTGCAGACACCTATCAATGGACCATTGCTACATGCTCCTTCGGGTGAACCAGGTGTGTTTATGCAGCGAGGCCTTAGGGCATCAGAGGTCTCCACTATGGTCCGAAGTTTCATAGGTTCCCCTGACCCAGATGTCGCTGCTTCAGGCGCTTCAGTTTCGAGTCACAGCCTCAAAGCCACTACCTTATCTTGGTGCGCGAGGTTCGGTCTGAGCCCAGCAGTAAGATCTCTGTTAGGCCGCCATGCTTCGAGCTTGAATGAGACCTATGCCGTTTATTCCAGGGATTTGGCCTGCTCACCGGTGGCCGAGCTTCAAAAGGTGATTGACTCAATTGCGGAAGGGAGCTTTTCGCCTGACTCTCAGCGCTCCGAATTTTTCAAGGCGTATCAAGAGGTTGGGTCACAGGAATTTCATGATAGACTGGTTCCACAAGCTGCTGATGATGCAGCACCTAGCCACGCTGAGGGTGAAAGCAATGTTAGCCTGCTCCTGGAATGCTCAGGGGGTGGTGTCGACCTTGCGGGACCTGGCCGAGACAGCCAGGCACCACTGGATGGCGACGAGCTGGCTGCATCTGAGGCAGCACAGCACGAGTCAGGGCCTGAGGAGAGTTCATCATCTTCTGACTCCGATGGGGCACTCTCCTCGGCTGAGTCAGCGGCGCCAGAACCTGCTTCCAGGGTGAAGAGATTCCGAGCAAAGATCCCGGAAAATCAACTTTGGTTTGTGCATTCGAAGTCCCATCTAGTGCACAGACACGATGGTGATGTCAAAGATGGTGTGATGTTCACTGTTTGCGGAAGACGCCTCACAGGCACCTATGCACCTTGCACGGAGGCGACGGCATGGAACGTTTTATGTAAATCCTGCAATCGCAGGTGATGACATCAAACCGATGTCTTGCAAAGCACTGGAGCTGATGCCAGTGAAAAAAGATGGGTGCAGTTGATGGTTGATCATTGAATCATTGCGGGCATGGACCCGGTTTATATAGGCCATGCAGCCATGTCACGAGAGGGATGTACCTCCATTTTTGTCAGCAAACCGCTGGCTCGACGGTTCAAGAATTCAGGATGCATGTCAAACAATTTGAAATGATGCAAAAATTTATTTATTACCAGGGTTTTTCTTAATGAAGAGGAGCATACCAGTGTTTTTCATTTGCTTTCTTCTTCACCGCACCTCCCGGCCTTTCCTTTGCTGAGCCATGACATCGATAGTTGATTCAGAAGCCCAGTTTGATCTGCGCCTGGATCAAGTAAATGTTCCAAGCGCCCTGAGAGTGGCGCTAAAGAACTCAGGTGTGAACACCATCTCAGCACTAGCCTATTCCTTCGGACAGCCTGGACAACCTATCTCCAATGACGAGTTTGCCCAATGGGTTCGACAGCTTGACCCTTCAGCATCGGTAGGAGGAGTAGCTTCGCTCAAACGGCTGCTCTTCGAAAGCCAGACTCAACTTTTGGCATTGTTGAAAGAGCAGGTCACCAACCCGGACCCGCTCACTGTGAAGAAGGTGCCTCAGGCTGAAAAGGAAGCGCGCCTAGCAAATTTGCGTGCTCGGTTAGCAGGGGTGCTCATTGAGGGCCATACAGAACCTGCCCATTCATTGCTTGACCAAGCTTCGCAGATGTATGATCAAAACATACTTCGGTACATACCTCTGGAAAAATGCTTCAGCAGACTGACTGAGCTTTCTGTGTCAACCAAGACGCCAGCAAAGCACCTGGAGGTGGAAGCATCCAAGATCGTGATAAAGGACCTTGAGACGGACCATGAAGCTGCAGTTCAGTCATCATACCAAGCTCTGGAGTCGTTCAAACGAAGGGGTTTGGCCCTTGATTTCGCGGGCATCATGACGTTTTCCAAACATGACCGCTATGTCCAGCTGCTTTTCAATCATTTGAACAGGGATCCGCCAGTGGGCTATAGTAGATGCAGCGTGTCCCAATTGCTCGCTGCCGATCGAGCGGCGTGGTGCAGCCTTATTGAAGTCAACACAAAACCAAGACCAGATGCTGCCGGAGTAGCCGCCCTTGACACCAAACTTGAGGAGGCCCTGAAATCCTATGAGGTGAGTTTCACATTGCTTCCTGCACCTACAAAGCAGCAAGCCCAGAAGCCGACTCCAACGCAGCCTCCGACCGGAGGCAAACCATCGAGCCCTGCACCTGCCAAAGGAAACAAGAAAGGGTTCAACCGCTTCAGGCCCTATGCAGTCAAAGGAAAAGGGAAAGGCAAGTTTCGGTCCGACCAAAGAATTCCCCAGCAAATCAGAGAGGCTGGGGGCACTGCAACCATGCCAACAGGCGAGCCGATCTGTTTCGATTTCTCCCTGAGAAAGTGCAAAGAGCAGGTTGAGGGTTCCCGCTGCAAGAAGGGTTTCCATGTTTGCGCGATTTGTTACGGACAGCATTGCATGTTGGACCATAAGAAGGCTTGACTACCTCGAGCCCGTAATGAGCCAAGCCCCATTGTTGCTTGTAAACGCAAGTCCCCAGTGAAACTGTTTGACTTGCAGGAGCACCCTGAACAGTGCGAGCCGAAGCGTTTTCGCACCAGTGTTTCACCAGTGCAAAATTTTCCAAAGCCGAATGAGGGTTCACCTGAGCCGACTGCTTTGCCTAGCTCCGCTGCCAATTTGGCGTGTACAGAAACCGTTTCCTCCATGCCTCCGCAAGGACCTGAACATGTGCTTCCACCTGCCGCCCAACCAGAATGCAGCCCGAAAGCCATGCCACAAGATCCCTTCTTCATTGAATTGTGTGCAGGTTCCGCACGTGTTACCACGTGTTTGCAGTTTTTCGGTTTGAAATCATCATTTGGCGTCGACCACAGGCGCCAAAAGAACTCAGGACGTTTGCTGACAGCCGACCTCACATCCAGTGAAGGTCAAGCCATTTGCATGCAATGGTTGTCATCACCAAATTGTGTAGGAATATTTGCAGCACCTCCTTGTGGTACTTGTAGCCGCGCCAGAGGAATTCCGCTTCGCCTGCCCACGGGAAAATGGGTCCCTGGACCAAAACCTCTGCGCACTGACAATCTGCCCGATGAGTCAACTCCTTGACAGGTGTTGAAAAGATTCGTGTGGAATCGGCCAACTCCCTATATGCATTCGTCACTAAGGTCTGTTTGATGTGCCTTGCTACTCAAAAAGTGGTGTGCATTGAAAATCCCCGGTCTTCCTTATATTGGAGGACCTCATTCTTCGCGCCCTTAAAAAGCAGGCTGACTTTCACAGTCCATCAGGCCTGCGCATACGGGTCGGACAGGCCAAAATGGACCCTCCTGGCCCATAACACTAAAACCTTGCATAACCTCAATAACCTCTGCCCAGGAATAGGCCCCCATCATAGGCATAAACCTTGGGGTTTAACCAACAATGGCGCTACCTTTTCGACTGCTGAAGAGACAGCATACCCCATGAAGCTGGCGTTCCACATCGCCTTTTTCCTGGCCCAGCATGTCGTGATGCAAGGTTGGAAGCCCCCGGCCGGTGAACTGTGTTTGCCTGATGAGACGTCCTACCCATACCTGAGGTCCATCACGGGAATGCAGCCCAAGTCCAGCAAGTCGCCACCCCTAGTCTCCGAATTTGCAAGATTCATTGATGTGATGGTCCCTAACGACTGTGTGCCCCCGGTCGTGCCAGGCGAAAAACTCACTGAGCAATGGCTCCACATTCCTGCCAGCGCCTGTTTACTCAAAAAACCAATGCGGTTAATGGGGGGTGATAATCCTGGGGGCGATAATCCTGGGGGTGATAATCCTGAAGTTGATAACCCTAACAATGATAGCCTTCAGCCAGGTAGTGCACCAAACATGAAGATGCTCACCTTTGGGGTCTTCAGGTCCTGCGACGAGTTTGTAAACCGTGCAGTTGAAGTCGGCCACCCAGGGGGTAAGGCTGCCCGTTTGCCTAGTGTCCTTGCTGAAGCCATTAGCTTCCTTGCAACAAATTCTGAAAGACGGGTAGCCGAGCTGCGACTGGCCGAGATGAAACATTGGCTTGCGAGGGCGAAGGAACTCTCTGCAGATGAATCCGAGTTGCACAAAACCCTGCCTGACTCTGTTAAGGGTATCCTCGCTCCCAAACGCCTTCTCCTATGGAAGGAAATGATGGCCTACTACCGATACCCTGACGGTGGTGTCTTCGAGGAGGTCACTCAGGGAATTGCCCTTTCAGGAGCAGCCCAACATGTGGAATGTTTTGAATCCAGCTTTAAGCCTGCGAAGATCACAGAAGAAGAATTGGCTTCGACAGCTTCCTCAGGCCGCAAGTGCCTCTTGGCCTCAGTGAGATCTTCCGGAGACAGCTTCATAGACGAAGAAGTTTTTGCAAAGACTCAAGAGGAGGTTCTGTGTGGTTGGTTGGAAGGCCCCATCGACCCAGCTGACTTGCCGAGCAATGCAGTGATCAGCAGACGTTTCGGCATTAAACAAGGCACTGGAGAGAAGCTGAAGGTGAGATTGATTGACGACTTCTCCGCATCGGGGGTCAATGCCACGGTCCAGGTCGACAGCAATGCAAAGCTCCACACGTTAGACGTCGTTGCGGCGCTATGCATGGAACTGCTACGACTTGCCCCTCATCAAGAATGGGTAGGAAAAACGGTGGACCTTTCGGCGGCATATAGGCAACTGGCTGTCTCACCGCTTTCCCGCTGGGTGTCGTACATTGCAGTTTTCGACCCAAGTAGCAAAACTGCTAAAATCTATTCCATGAGGGCACTGCCTTTCGGTGCGTCGCGCTCAGTTTATGGATTCTTGCGAGTGGCGCACTCCCTTTGGTGGTTAGGTTGCCGCATGTTGAAGTTGGCCTGGTCAAATTTCTTTGATGACTTCGTGACGCTGGCCAGGGCAGGCGAAAGCGAGTCGGTTGCCATAGTTGTTGAACAATTCTTCAAGCTCCTTGGTTGGATGGTCTCATCCGGTGAGAAGGACCTACCGTTTGCAAATAAGTTTAAAGCCTTGGGAGTTGAAGTTGACCTCTCTGCATGGAAAGCTGGGGTTGTGCGCCTTGCAAACACCGAACAGCGTGCGGCCGAACTTTCTGCAAAGATCGACGAAATTCTCAGTAGTGGGAAGCTGTCCGTGCCTGAGGCCCTTGCCCTCCGAGGGCGCATGCAGTTTGCCAATTCTCAGGTGTGGGGGAGGGCCTCCAAGCTTTGCTTAAATTCAGTGACGGCCCATGCATACTCAGGGGTTGGCCCGGACGTCCTGCCTGACCTGGCTCATTACCTGAATGTCTTCAAAGGGTGCCTCACCCAGACTAGGCCTCGTGAGGTGACCTCCTCATGGGATGAGCCGCTTTTCCTTTTCACTGATGCAAGTTTTAATCCCGACTGTGAAGCTTGGCCTTGTGGTTTAGGTGGCGTATTGGTAGACCATAGGGGCGTACAAGTGGCAGCCTTCTCTTGCAAGCTTGACTACGAGCTCTTGAGGGTCTTAGGATTCCCAGCGAAGTCAACGGTGATTTTCGAGGCGGAGCTGCTCGCCCTCTTGCTCGGCATGTCCCTTTGGAAGAAAAAGCTGAGAGGTAGGCCGTGTGTATGCTACGTGGATAACAACGCCACCAGGGACGTATCCATTGCAGGAAAAGCTCGTACACAACCCGGCCTGAGCCTTGTCACGGATTTGCTTAGACTTGAGGATGAGGTGGGATTGAATGCCTGGTACGCCCGAGTTCCCTCTGCCAGTAATATTGCGGACGGCCCGTCCCGTGATGACCTTAGTGCCTTAACCATAAAACCAACCCCTAAGGAATTGGTTACACTGATGGTCAAAAAGATTTTGTCAAAATATGAGTCATGCGGTTAAGATGGGGAGTTTTGCAAATGCTGGAAATGGTGACGCGATGATGAAAGAGTTTTTGAGGGTCCATGGAGACCTTGATGGATGGCCGATGCAGGCCCCTCTTTGAAATTGCTCACCCTCGTATTTGGGAGGGAAACGACATATGTGGTTTTTCCAGCTTGGCAGCAATGCGATGGCTGCGTCAGAGTGACTCCCCATCGAGTGCGAGAAAAACAAAGAGCGGCTGCCAGTGATCCGCATGTCCCAGTGTTTTCGCTTGCGTTGATTTTGAATTTTGTTTTTCATGTTTCGGTTTCCTGTATCTCGGAGGTGTTGTCTTCTTGGCGGTTAGGATCCAAAATTTAAGCTTGCGGTCAACAACGTTGATAGCGCATTAAATTTTTGAGACGTGAAAATTTCTTTAAAAAAAAAAATCAGCCAAGAAGACTTCACCCAGTGCCTCCCAGTGAATGACCTGAAATTGGATAAACGTTTCAGTTCGGGTGCTACCTGCACTCCCAGTTGAAACAAACAACTTCGTTTCTCACTTTCCTTCTTGCATGTGCAGTGAAACCTTCCGAAATAATTTCCTGTTGCAATTGTACATCTGTGATTACAGTGCTTCCAGTTGCATACATACCAAAATGGTTCTGATTTCATCTTGTGGCAAGTGCAGCAGTCGCATGTGACCATGTCCATTTTGCCTCGAAGTTTTGTTTCAAGCTGGGACTGTTTGTTTGTCCCGCCCTAGGTTTGGCCGAAACCTTTTCCCACCCTTGAGCTTCACTATCTCCCAGCTTGACCGTGAGCTCACCGCGTTCACGAATGTCGCCCGAGCACATCGTGCGAGTCACTGCTGCCATCTCAATGGCACTTGCCTTTTTAGAACCAGCTGACCCTGACGTCGTGGCCGCGCAGAACGCACAAGAGCGACGTATCTGCGACTTTGACAGAATGATTGTCGCGTGCCGCTTCCTCCTTGAAGTATGCGGCCAGACCAAATACCTTTGCTCCATATACGACCTTTGGCACCATGCAAGTCAGTCACTGTATTTGCTGGAACGAATGTTGTGGCCTGGACAGCCTCCAGAAACTCCTTTACATTTGGTGTTGCCACCCCAAGGTCGGCCGATGACAGAGATCCTTTTGGAGAACCATGCCCAATACCATGATTCAATTTTCCAAGCGGTGCCGGCGCTCGAGACCTTTATTACATGGTTTGAACAACAATACGATACAGCGCTGCACGCAGATTTCCATGCTACATTGACAGATGCTATGCTGGTGCTTCGGACTGCAGAGATGATGATCCGCATGAAGCGCCGCTGCGACACCCTTGCTCCTCAAGACCCAGCACCTGCAGCTGCTCTTGCCACTACGCCCCAGCAATCAGCAACCTCGGCAGCCGCTACCAATGCAGCACCGGAAATCTCCGGCGCCACCGGCACACCCTTGGAGTTTTACTGACTACAAAAGGTCGTTTTGCAAATGCTGGAAATGGTGACGCGATGATGAAAGAGTTTTTGAGGGTCCATGGAGACCTTGATGGATGGCCGATGCAGGCCCCTCTTTGAAATTGCTCACCCTCGTATTTTGGAGGGAAACGACATATGTGGTTTTTCCAGCTTGGCAGCAATGCGATGGCTGCGTCAGAGTGACTCCCCATCGAGTGCGAGAAAAACAAAGAGCGGCTGCCAGTGATCCGCATGTCCCAGTGTTTTCGCTTGCGTTGATTTTGAATTTTGTTTTTCATGTTTCGGTTTCCTGTATCTCGGAGGTGTTGTCTTCTTGGCGGTTAGGATCCAAAATTTGAAACCCTGTTTCATTATAGCCTTCGTTGGGGCTGAGCATGGGCAAATAATAGTCTAACATGTAGACGGCCATGGGCAATTGCAAGGTGCCAAGGAAATGTTGAACCATGGTGGTATAGTTGAGCAACTTAGTCCTTGACGAAGTGGTGACAGTTGCCAATGTGGCTAAGTATTGGGTGGCCTCTTGCTCCGTTTTCACCTCCGGGTTATGAACGGCAATGTGGGTGACAAGTGCCTGTGTCGTTGTCTCAGGGAGCTCGCACATTTCAGCTAATTCGCGCAGTAGTTTTTTGGCAGTTTTGGGGAGCTCGAAGCTACACCATGAGATCAGGCGGAGGGGGGCCTGTGAGTACACTTCGAATGGGAGCACGCCTGGGATGCCTTCCAGCTGCGCCATATCAGGTCGTCCTTCTGCAAGGGCAACTCGTGTCCAGTGCGAATAGTTGTGTTGTGCAGTGCCTAGGTATGCTCTCCATCCTGTGACATGCGTGATTGCAAAGCCTCGTTGCCTGAGCAGTTTGATGTCATAGTTGGACGGGTTCCATACACAAAGCTTGTCATCTGTATGGTGGATGAGGTGGATCTGTCGATGCTGAGACATGCTGTGCGTCGTAAGCAGCGATGGTGGCAGAGCGATGGCTGCTAGTACGGCTTTGCCTTCAATGTCTGGGAACTCCGAAAGGATGGTTTCCCATACCATCCCTGCGTACGAGCCAGCACTGTGTCCTCGAATGAAGAGAGCGCCTACCATGTATCCTGTTGATCTCAGAAGATCTACCGGGCGGATTTCAGGGGGCAGGCATACTCCGACCAGCGGATGGGCCACTAATAACTTAGTGAAAAGCCGCAGGCCATGCATATACCATGGCCACGGCGGTTTCCTATGTGCTGGGGTGATAGGACAGAAACGCAACAGTTTCATGGCTCGACTGATGATCTGTGCCTGCAGTTGGTCTGCAGTGGGCATTCCTAAGACACGGCACCAGGTGTGTGCACCTATGGGAAACATGGCAATGTGTAGCAGCAAATATTCTTGCGTGTGGGCAGTGCCTGCAATTGTGCCAGCTCTTGCATTCCAATCGTCTTGTTTGCTAAGGGATGGCCCATACACATGCGCTTCCTTTTTGCAAGCGAGCAGTATGTCCCAATCGTCATCGAGTTCTCCTCCACCCAACCCAGTGCACTGAACGTCCAGGGACCCTGGGTCAGCGTCATTGAGTTGCCAGGAGGTATTATCCATGACCATGATTTTCCAATCAGTGTATTTAGGATCTGCATGGCTAGCAAGGACTTCATTGGTGGCTAGTTCTGCATTGTTAGGGTCAATACCCAGTCGTCGTTGCAGTGCTTCCAGGAGAGGGAGGATCTGGGCAGTAGGGAGCTGGAGGCTCGCGTGCTGGCCGCAGAAGACATGGGCAGGTTCGCAAGCCTTGGGCCAGGGTGTGTGGTCATTGTTGTTATTAGGGGCTTCCACTGGCGTCCAAAGGCTCTGGAGCAGCAACACCTGCGTCTTGGTAAGACTGCGGTTTTGCGGGACATGCGGCTTGGCGACTATTTTACTCCCTCTAACGAAATCGCAGCCTGTGGGGTGTGTCCATAGCGGAGGTGCCTCCTCGACTCCTATGAGCGACACAGCAAGCGGTTGCAACCCTTTGTTTTGCCACTGCTGAAGTTGGTGTCCCAGGCCTACTTTACTCCCATGGAAGGCATGTACGATCGGCGGCAGGCTATACCCTATGGCTAGCTCTTTGCTCTGGAACAGCTTGTCTCCTGGGAGGCAGAGGATGGGAAAGTCGGCGGGGAAAACAGACATTGGGGAGAGTGCACCTTGCTCGAATATAGGGCGCGCCCAGGTAAGGAAGGGCGGGGTTCGCTCAACAAAGTCCGGTCTTAGGTATCGGCCATCTCCATGACGCGGCCATTCTCCTTGCTCCGGGATGGGGAATGCAATAGCTCCAGCCCATTCGCCTAGCATTGCCCATGCGTGTGTCCAGTCAAGCGGAGTTCTGGCTTTACATCCTAGTAGAGGGGTAAGGAGTAGTCCGCCTCTCATCGCCTCAGCGGGGTCTTCTGGCACAGTGGTTGTGGCTAGGAAACTGGCTCGGCTATCCTGGAGTGCAGTGACCCAATCATCTGCTGATCTGCGGTTGGCGGGGTGGGCGATTCTTCTTGCTTTCGGGGCGGGTGCATCACTAGGAGCGGAGCCTTGGGCAGCAGACAGTGGCATGGGTGCTTCCTGGGTGGCTTGGTCCATATTAACATCAACTTTATCAGTCGGGGTATGCCCTGTCACAATGATCAAGCCGGCATTGAGTTCAGCTTTGGCTTCCGTGCAAAGGAGCACTGCCGGTGGGCACTGGTTGGAGCTGGCCATTGTGTTGTGTTGCATTGCTTCGGCTCTGCTTGCCTTGTCCGTCATAAGGTTGACTAGTTCGGCTATCTCATACAGCGAGGTCGGCACGCAGTCGGAGTCGATTAGTGCAAAATTTACGGTGGGAAACATTAGACACAGCGCCTCCAAGGCTGCAGCACCAGCCCAGGTATAGTGGACCTGATGCAAACCTGTGTCAGCATGGATGGGAAAATGGATGGCGGTGGTTTTTTCCCTGTAGGGGCCTGTGACTGCACATCTGCCTTTAATCCAGGGAGCGAAATGCGGCCAGTATGCTGGGGGATCAGTGCCTGCTAGTTTGCGGTTGTCCACATACACATACACGGTGGCATACTGTGGCAACCAGGAGAGATTATCCATTATCCACTGGAAGAGTGTCTTATGATGGACCTGGCTGGCTGCTGGTCGTCGGATTCCATTTCCTTCGTCCACCATGATTGCTGGATATGTCAGGGGTGACCGGGGCATGCGACAAGAGCCGACATCGGCCCATTTCCACCTTTGTTTGATATCGTCCATGCCGAGTGGAGTTGACACTTCTTTTTCCGAGAGGAAAAGTCCATCGAGCTGGTGGCTCATTTGTGAGACCCCATCCACATCAGAGAAATCGATAGGTGCGGCAATTTCCCACTTCTCCTTTGGGGGAGGCTCAGTCCCTTGTTGGAAATATGGAACGTCATCATCTGTTTCGAGGGCGTCAAAGTATTCTGTTTCGCTGTCCACTGACACATCCTCGACTGTTTTGTCTGGGGCGGTTGGTTCCGTTGGTTCGATATCTGTGTCTGAGTCGTCAGGGTCAGGCGACGCCAGTGAAATGAACCTGTTCGGTGTCATTAGCTGCTGTAACATGCTGGCGCAAGCTTGACCCTGAACAACCGGTACCCGGGTGTCAGGTGTCAAGTGACAAGCCGGAAATAGTGGATACTCTCAGGGTAGGGAGTGCAAAATGTGTCGACTGGATTGGCAAAACTTGGGAAAACCCGAACACCCGGCACCCGGGGTCGGGGTTCCCCGTGGCGGGGCCAGTCGTTGGAAGTGAAACAATTGAGAACAAAACAAACAAGGTTGGACTATCACCCTGGTATGCGAATTGATGTCGGATGGCTGAACAAAAGCTATAAAAACTAGTGGAGCCACAAAAGCTGCAGTGCAAACAATTGAATTTGACGATTCATGCAGCCTTCTTTACCCAAAGCAGATGTGGGTTTGACAGGAGTTGAGATGACTGACGGTGACAAAACCCGGGGCACATACCTACCCAAAACAGCTTGGTAGAAAAAAGTCCCCATAAATCCCCTTACTCTGATTTGTGGGGGTCACGCTTGAATGGGTACTTTCCCATAAGGTAGGTTTAGGGGGTATCACCCTGGCACGCAGCTGCTTTTCTCTTGGCGCATCTGTAGGGTAGGCGGCATTAGGAATGGCACTGATCAGGTAGTTTCAGACAGGCAGGTGCACGCTGTGCTAGCTGGCTGTAGGTTGGATCAGTCAATAATTTCCATGTCCATATCTGTGGCAGGCGAGGCTTGCGGAGTGCCTGATGATTGATCATCTTGCATTCTTTTAAGACGCTTCCTGATACGCGTCAGTTGCTCGCGAGCACTGATGAGCCGCGTTTGATGGAAGACCACTCTTTCACAGGCTGCCTTCTCCATGTTCTGTAAGGTCGGGATGTCCGCTGCGGTAAGGTCAACATCTTGCATGGACTCGCTGGCAGGTTCAGGGCTGCTAGCACCAGCGGTGTCAGTTGCCTGAGTCTCTGGCGATGCATCAGGTGTATCTGCAGGCGACGATTCTTCTGTTGGTGCGTCGTCGTGGCCTGCGGGCTGCTCTGGAGGCTGCTGCTGTTCGTCATCTTTGCTGTGAGTTGCGGAGTGAAGGTCGGAGGATAACACACCGGTACCCGGGGTATCCGTTTGCGGCTTATTCGCGGGTAGGATCGATGGTGGGCCTGGTCTTTGGTGAAAGAGGGATTGTGCACTGATTTTAGCTGGCGGACTGCTTTGTGATGGAGCCGAAGCTTCTGCCCCCACGCTCGGACTGGGATTGGTCGGTGCGGCAGTTGCCGCGTTGTCTGTGTTTTGTTGACTTGCGGTCAGCAAATTGGCTGGTTTTTGGATTTGCTTGACATCCGCAGGCCGGCTGTCTGATAACGTCCGTTGGTTTGCTTGATGAATAATAGACTGCAATTCCATATATTGTCGTTCACGGTCAGCTACTTGTTGTGGCGTGCTCTGAGTACTCTTAGGATCCGGTGGTGTGGCTGTTTGCAATGTTTGTACTGGCTGTTTTGCTGCACTTCGTTCCGTCCACCTGGTTGGTAGCGGTGGGGGCGGAGGTTGTGTACGCTTCGCGTGCTGAGGAGGTTTGCGCTGAGCAATGCGTGGCTGGATTTCATCTCTCAATTCCTGTGGGTACGACTCGCCTGTCTCAGCTAACCACTGTATAGTTTCGTCATGCAACCACAGGGTGGTTCTCCACAACGGGATGGTATTGTCATCATTAACCCAGAACAGTGGCTTAGGCGGTAGCAGTTCATGGGCTTCCACGACCAAAGGCAGCAGGAAAGCTATTCTTTTTTCTTCATGGAAGACCATTGCTCCATTCGGGTGAACTTTCAAGTGGGTATGGTTCCACACAAATGGTTGCACAACACGCATGGTATGAGCGACCTCATTAAAGATGGATAATCGCATTTTGGTGTACGGTGGTGCAACACCGTAGGCTTTTCCATCCCAGGGCGGTTCCAGGAAACCCCACCGCTCTTTCCGACCGTAGTTGACGGTACCCCAAAAGTTGGGTTCAAACTCTTTCTCCAGGGCATCAGCAAGAGTCGAAAAAATGAGCCATGGTACCTCGTCGATATACAATTGATATTCCACCAGCGTAAAATTATATGTTGTATGACAATCTCCTACCCATATGGTGCCCCTCACTGCAAGGAATCGAACGTTGTTGGCATCTTCCATGTCCCAATCCATTCCAGCTGATATGTCCAGTAGGTGTTGATCGGAAACACTGATTGCGCCAGACGGAAAGGGATTTGACTTCGGCATACCAGCAACAGGTACCCTGCAGTGGCAGCACTCTCCTGAGCGGAGGCTATTGCGTGGCGTATGGTTGGACCAAACGACAGGAACCACTCACTATTGCGGGCAGCGGCCAAACAACGAGAACCCCGTGTTGGCTTGGATGTATGAACGGGCGAGCAAATGAAATAAAACAGGAGACGAGGAGGACCCAGGCAACTCTGGCTTATGCAGGTGCGGTGTCCTCGCAGTTTGAGCCCAGGCTACTGACGGAGACAATGAGTTATGTTCGGTGCAAGCATAAGTTAAACAAAAAGACAACCATTGCAGTGGTGGGAAGTGTATGCAACATGTTGCCGGTGTCAGGGTTGGAGTGAGGTGCATTGTTGTTCAGTTGACAAGGCATACGACACAGGGGGGAGTAGCAAGGAGCGGAGCACGTGGCATGGGCAGTGTAGCATGACATAGGTGGGTGGCTATCGGTACAAGATATGCTAGAGACGGTAGACTCTGAGGAGCATTGTTAGCAAGGAGGACGCAACGTTGAGAGGACATATGACCGTCAGGATGTTTGAACCAGGGTGATAATCACGAGCGTGCGAACCATGTGAGATGATTAACATGTAGAGTAAAAATAGAGCTGAACCCCCACCATTACCCAAGGTGCCCTTGGGAACAGTAGGGAGGGTAGACACATGTGTCGTGTTCCTACTATGCAGGATGTGGGGGGCACAGTGGGGGGTGGGGGCATAAGGGACTACTTACTTAGATGGTTGTGAGTGCATGAAGCAGTTCCAATCAGCTCTATTCCTTTAGAATGGGGGTATACTTACATGTGACATCACACTTGTTGGAGGGGTTCCATGACGATCGAGGGGGTATGGATTGCTGACTGTTTGACTGTTTCTTGGCGGTAGGTGGGCACTTCGCAGCCAAATTAAAAACTTCTATCTGTACATTGCTGCTCAGCAGTTCATCGCAGTAGTATACGCAGAATGCGCTGTTCCGTCGTGAGCATCGTTCGGTCACAACGGCCGATAAATCCACTGATCTCAAGGTGGGCAGTTCGTAATACGCCGCTAAGTACTTGCTCGTCAAACCCTATGTCATCTAGGTCATCCATGGTTTCCTCCAACTGGTACTGCAATCGCATGGCCAAAAGTTTGACACGGTGGACAAAAAGAAGCTGCTGGAGTAAGGCACGAACATGGTCAACAGTTGCGCTCCGTGCTGCCCTGTGCATGGATGAGGTCCGAAATGCTGTACAACACTATGAACGTCCTGCAGCAAACAGGGTAGTGGACTGGAAGCACAGAGGCGGGTAAGCTCTAGCCAAAATTCACAGACGCAATGTCAACACTCAAGGAATATGCACTTGGAGTACCTCCTACTGCACCCTGCCAATAATATTCTTTAGGGCCCTAGTAGTTATTCGGCTGTTCCCAGCGTCCTGCATACTTGGGGGACCTACATTGGGCTGAGGTAGTAATGGGTAAGATGTTTAAGCCGTTCCTATATTGTGATGGTATTTGGCGTCGCGCCATCACCCAGAGAGTTACTCAAGGGCAGTCAGAGACTAGATAGACACCCCTTTGGCTCAGAACCCGGGATGATGGCACACTAATATGGCATGAGTACTTGACAATGGCGTACGGTTGTTAAGCATAATGGGCGGTCCTATTCAACTATATCCACTGATCACGTTGGATATATTGAGGCAAGGGGGATAACGGCTGGCATTGGAAAAATTTAACTGTAGAATAAGCCAATGGCTACCATTCCCTGATTGTAGAAGCCCATGGAGTTAGTGCATCTCTGTGTTTTGGATGTTGGGACATATTTCCATAAAGGTGCCCCTCACATAACCAGTAGACTGTTCCCTTAGTCCATGGGCCTTGGCCGAAACCAGCAATCCTCTGAGTGTGCTGCTTACTTAACGCACAATGGGCTGCTCTAAGGGAGTGAACTTTCCATTTCACGCAGAGTTTGAGTCCTGATCATTGTCCAGTAGCTGGGGTCCTGCTTAGTCCCTCAAGGTGACAAGCAGATAAACTATTCTGCAATCAATTGGTTGAGCTTCGCAACCAACGAAACGGAAACATGCAATGATAGATTAATGGCAAGATGCTGGCCGGAGCTATGTCACCGGTATTCAGGGAGCACCAGTCATTGCAGCAGCTGTTTTCAGCTTGTCTGAATGTTCATCAACTTCTGCAATATTACTGAGTAATTATTTTGTAGCTCAGTATTTGCAAGAGGCCCGCAATCAAGAAAAATCCAACTGGGTATGCCCGAGACTTGGTAAGAACATTGAGACCATGCGGTAAAAAGCAATTTTTGAGCTGCTTACTTGGCGCGCCTGGAAACAAGCTATCGTAAATCAATGCCTGATGCTCAGGTGAAACTTCGTCCAGGACACAAGCGCTAGGACTTGCTGGCCAAAAATACCGCGAGCTGCATTTCGCCATCTGGCATATGGGGCAAGGCAAGGGCTGTTTCGGTGCGAATTAAGTAGGATACTCTGATGGCACCGGTATCGGGCAGTGTGCCGCGTCTTAGAGTAGTAGTGATATCTCGCCGTTACCCAAGGTGCCCTTGGGAACAGCAGCTGTCCAACACTGCTAGCCTTCTGGGCTCTATCAAACTCTAGGAATGATGTGGAATGAGCGGCGAGAGCACTAGCTACTGGAACTGGGCGGTACTCACTGTCTACCGACTCTATCACCCTGCACTGCTTGGTAAGGTGATAGCGAGAGACAACTCTAATTATAGGCGTTGCTCCGCATGGCGATGTATGCCAAATGGACAACAGTTATTCCTGGGAGCAACCTTTAGGTATTGAGCCAATTGTATGGAACATCCACCAGTAGGGTTGGCTACAAAGGTGGAATTAGAGGTTGTGCGCTTGGGTAGTGTGCTGATGGTTACCAGGATGATTAAAGCATGGAAGATATATCCTTCCCTGGGATATGTGAGTCAGCAATAACTACCTCACATTTGCTGGCCTCTGAGCGTGGACAGGGAAGTGTCATCCATTCGTTTTTACTGTGAGGTGCTCCATTCGCCAAACTTACCAATTTGAATGGAACATCGCTGAAGGGCAGCATTACACCGCTAGAAATACTGCACCGACTCAGTTGGGACAGCACCGGAGAGAAAGGGCTCGAACCAAATAACTCTCTAGAAACTAGAAACTAACCTAGAAGCTAGTGATTATGGATTACAATGCGCAGGTACCTCGGAGGAGGATATGGCTCGTTACAGGGCTTTTCTACGGACAGACAGAAAACGAGAGTTCAGGACAGCAAGTGATTACTACTGTGCTTTTTGTACCTTATATCAGTCCGGAGGAGTCTAAGCAGCTCGCTGCGGGTCACTGTAACCTTTTCCCTTACCCAAGGTACCCTTGGGAAAAGAAAGGGTCGTATGGCAGTTGCACGGGTGCTATTGAACAAAGATGCTTGGTTGCACGTTCCTAGGACACTTCGTGTAGCGGGACTGTCCAACAGGCTGAGGCTGAAGTGCAGCATAATAATTGTCCTCCAGCTAGTCCATCCTCTCAGGGCAAGATGTTTTGCACGCTGCTGCACGACGCCTGTATTGGCTGATGAGCTGGAGTACAGAGAGAAACCGTTTTTTTTTTCCCTCCCACCTTTTCCCCTGGGTGGGAAGTTGATTCCCTCTGTACACACCGAAAAAAGCGAGCAGGAGTTCAAAACAGAGTGGAGCTATACTGCGAGGTACACCTTAGTCAAACTGTGAGGTGAACACGATCGTGTTGAACAGTTACTGCAGCCTGACAACCTGATAGCATCTGCAGGGTGATAGTTAGGCTTAGCTGCTGCTTAGCGGGCGGCTGAAACTGGATCCTGTCTGGAGGACAAATTTAATCACCTGGGAGTGCCATATAACTGGTGGGCAGCAGAAGGTCGCCCATATTTTGATGTCCTCCAGGTTAGCGCTGGTGCGCATGTAACACTTTGGGCTAGCGTACTTAATCATGGAAAGGGCCTTCCACAATCCGGGGCATATGTGGTTCAGTGTTAAATGTCCTCATAGGTCTTGTGCAGGTGGGGAGAGCTACCCAGGGTACCCCTGGGAGCCCAGCCCACTTGACCTGACAAGTGTTCATGAGGCATAAGAACTAAATTGACGGGGGGTTGGTACAAATCAGGTAGTGAGCTGATGAGATTTACTTGGCCGTCAGGGGAGGTCTCAATCAGCAATAACTACGTTGCAGTGGCCTGGAAATACCTAGGCAGTGGCAGGCCATTGGTCTTGGGGTTGGGTCACCCTCCGCGAGATCACGTCAACTTAGTGGGTTGCAACTTTATACTTCTGGGCGATTATAATGGATTAACTTTTGAGGCTCATTATTAGGGGTAGCATTAGTCCCTGATAGATGGGCAACCGGGAAATGACTGCTTGTGGTCGCCGAAGCAGCAACAGCGTCCGGGTGGACGTTTAAATTCACTCACGTCGAGCGTTCACGTCGAGCGCGCAATTTGGCAAGGGCTTCCAAGGGGGTGGTGCAAATGTGTGGCGATCCTTGAGCCCTGCGCTGTTTACGTTGGGAGTTGTGGGGAGCACGACGGGTGAGGGATAGGGCATGGCTACCGGCGGTATGCTTGAGGGTGTCGACGTATGCGTTGCGCGCTGTTGCAAGGGAGGTGACTTTAAACCACGGCTGACCGAAGTAAAGCTGATGCTTGGACAGAACTTCTTCCTCGATCTGCCTTACCATTTGTTCAGGAGGCGGGGGAGCAACTAAGAAACCATCGTGTAGCCACACTAAGGATTGTGTTGGGTGGCGGGCAATGAAGGCACGAATGGTGTCCTCGACAATTATGGCTTCAAAGTGCTCTAGCAATCTAAAAGCGCTGTCATTATGGTTGACCAGGAACTCTGGGCGGAAGCGCGGTAGCAACTGAGTAGTCAGGGTTGTACTCAAAGACCAGAGTTGGCAGAGGATTGCGCTTACACTAGCACTGGGGGAGTCATCAACAATAGAGCTGAGATACCGGTATGTAGCATCAAGAGAGCTATTGATAATCCTCAGTGGGAGCTGCTTGATGGTGTCAGGGCAGATTGCTTCTACTTTTTGAATATATGGGTCTCTGGCTAACTGCGCACGAAACTCGTCGATGGTTGGGAGGGGTACTAAGTCGGGCGCAAAAAGTAATCCCAGGCGTCGGACAAGTTCATAAAAAGATCCTTTGAGGTCAACTTCACAATGATTCCGCCCGAACAATAAAAGCCTGGCGGCTCTCGGTAGCCGCTGGCCTCCTATGGTGCAGCAATATCTTCGTCCGTGGTTGTCGGCAGCTTTGGGGGAATAGCCAATTTCAATACTACAGTTTTGCGGTAGACACGGGGAGAGATAGGATTCGATCAGCTGGTGGTGATGAGGGTGAAGGGTCACGTGTTTGCGGAGGAGACCGTGATCAATGCTGGGCCTCTCTACTAGGGTAAGTATTGGCTGGCTCCAGGGCTGTTCAAAACTTTGAATGTGAAAGCCTCCGACTTGGAAGAGGGCCGTGGGGAATGATGGCTTGATGGACAACGGCCCAGCATTCCGATTGAAGGCAGCAGGGTCGCTCCTATATTTAGCCAACAAGAACTGAGAGGCTTGCCCTGCCAAGTCATCCGCTATGCTGTTAGCAACCCGCGGCAGGTATATGAAGAGACTACAAGGGAGATGTAGACTTACGATTGCACGAATGCTTTCCAATGGTTGGTGCATATCTAGTCTTCGGAGACGGCCTGCAAATTGGAAGTACTTAATGACAGGGAGAATATCACCTTGGATGACTACCTTGGGCGTGAGGCCGCGGTTCGATAAAAGCTGCTTAACGACAACCGCAGCTTCTTCAACAAGATATAAACAGGCCATGATTTCTGCTTCTATATTATCTGAACAATGTGGCAGAGCGACTGACCGACATGCAATAACGCGAGACCGACCACCCTCTATTACATATATGACATATCCAGCCCCTCCTAAGGAGTCTTCATGCATACAGCTGCCATCAAATTGGCCTACGATCTGTATCGAAGGTTCAGATGGGGTGTCGTCGGGAGGGATTGCTAAAATCAACTCATTAGGACTGATGGATTGAAGAGCTGTAACTGTGCAGAAGGAATCAGGCGAGTTGGGGCAGGCTGGCACAATCTTAGCATTAGGGCGGAATCCAGCGACCCGGGCTCGAGCTGGGGCAATGAGGCTAAGCCATGGATGTCCAAGGGGGAGCACTGCGATAGGCTGATCCGGGGCAATGGATGTAATAGCTGTGCAAACTAGATCGGGAAGTGCTGCAGAGTGGAGAGTAACTGCTTCATTGGCGGCGGTTTGCATGCAACAGGGATGATTTTGGTTGTCTGCGCCTGCACTCTGGGGTCTGACGGGCGAGACAGGCTCCGGGAGGAAACGAGTTGGGATCGCTTGCAGAGCATTGTCATGTAAGCGGGTTAACCATTCAGGGACACTTAGGGGAACTGAGGATGGCGCATGCTGCATGCCTCCATGCTCAAGCAAGAGTCGGCGGAACTGATGTAAAATGTGGCTCGCGATCACGCATCCGGCTGTATCGACTCGGGCTAGTTGATCCAATGATTTCACTGGATTGGGGGAAGGTGACAAGATATTAGCAACTAGGACAGGTACTATGCAGAAACGAGCCCAATGTTGAGAGGAATTGTCTCCATGTCCGCACGCTACGCAGGGGGCGAGATCTCGTGCACGGTCACGCCATGAGGCAGGAATAGGATGAGATCCCCGAGCAGAATCCGCGATGGCATGCCAAGGGGATGCGGCCGGGATCCCCCATCTCTCGCCACTATAAAGAGTGGTAGCATTAATATCATGGTCATGGCAGCATTTCTCACAGGCTGGGGCAAAATTGAGTCCGAGTGGGTACAAACGGGTGGGAATTCCACAGAGTTGGCATGGCTGCTCAGCCTGCAGCGAGCCTGAAAGACGAAGCCGCAGGCATTCATCATCATCCTCATTCACTGCCCACCACAAGACCGCAAAGCGTGCAACCCCATTAACAGCAAGCTTAGGCACTGTGGCTAAATGGGTTAACCAAGCCCACGATACCCCGCCTGGTAGGAGTTGTACGCTTACTCTAGATCGCAGATATTGCAGCGCATGCCCTTGGATGGCCTCGTAAAGACTGAGTTTCAACTGGCGGAGGAATTGGAAGTGTTTTTGTCTGGTGTTTTGTCCTGCAGTTATGCGTAACAAGTTGCCGACTGTGTCAAGTCCGAGCAGGGGGATCCATGTTTGGAAGATGCGTTGGACAACCGCTCCTTGCCTTGTCCCTACATCCGGGTACCCCGGTGAGAGAAAGGCGGTGGAGCCATTTTGTCTAAGCCAATAACCCAAACATGCTGCAGTGAGTGTGACCGCTGGGTCTAGTGCTGGGGCAATACCTAACCACCTAAATATATGTGGGAGAAACCGTGCGGCCAGCCATGGCCTGCCAAGGATAAGTTTCGCAGAGCGTTGTTGGTATAAATTGATGTCGTCAGGAGTGAAGCCGAAGTATGTACTTTGGTAGATATTAAGGGACAGAATAAAGCAGTTATTGGCGAGGCTTCTTTGCACCACAGAGTGAGCAGGTGTGGCGAAAAGGGCGAGCCGATGGTTGGCTTTGGACATGGCTTTGGGGTTAATGGCTTGTGTGCCTATAAGTTCTTCTACTGGGGTCCACCCTTGATGGCTACGGGCATATTTACCATATAGTAGCAGACCCAGCGCAGTGGTTTTTCCTTCAATGAGGTGGGCTCCCCAGTCTGAGCGTTCTAGCGCATTCAGAGTACTTTGGGAGGCTGGGTGGTTCACCAGTACGCTGCACTTGTTGGAGCAACTACACTGGACAAGGAAAAGTGGGTCAATTTTAGCCATATGCCCTCCGGCTAATATTAAATCAACCTCTGCTGGGGTGAGACACACAAAAAAATTTGCTCGGCACACGATAGTGGTGGTGCTATAACCTGATCTATGAACCAGTGCTTGCCGCAATGTAGCATGACCTGGTAAACTTCGTGTCCAGTTTAAAGGAGGGCATTGGTCGATCTGGCCAGAGCTAGCTGCATGCATATTGATCCCACTGGTTCGCCAGCAGTGGTGTTCATCTATTTGGATACCAGCAGATTTCAGACGGATACAAACTTGCCAGGCATCTGAGAGCCATTGCATGCCTGCTGTGGTATCTCCCACCATCGTGGTGTCATCCACATACCCTTGAACTGTCAGCATGCCGGGGATTCGGTTGAGATAGGTCAAAACCGGGTCCATGGCAACGCAAAAGAGCAGGACTGAAAAGGATCGACCCATGTCAACGCCTGTGACAATCATTTTTGAGGGTAACAACCTGCCTTGGACCTTGTGCCTACATCTTCGAAAAAGGTGTATGTGTCGAGTATACATGATGATCCACCAGGGGGCTTTACATGCTGATAAAATTTGCAAGACCCAGTATGGGTTAATCCGCTCAAATGCTTTGGAAAGGTCCAATGACAGGCATGCACATGGTGCATCTTGGTCTAGAACAGATTGTACGGATTGGACAGCACTTTGCGGTTCGCGGAATACATTCAACACCGTTTGAGAGGGGTGGAGTAGCGGAGCAATGGCTCTGGTCATGACTGTCGCGATGCTTCCGTCTATTACTCTCTCAAATGTCGATGGCATACCCAATGGACGGAAATTATCAGCAGTGGGGCCCATTTTGGCTTTCGGGATCCATGCTTGGACTGAGCAAGGGGGAGGGACTGAGGATCTACAGATATCATTGAGATGCGTGATCATCGCATCAGATGACACTCCAGGGTGGAGTCGCCATGCCGCATAGGGTATTCCGTCTGGACCTGGGGAAGAATCGTTGGTGGTAAGAACAGTTCTGATTAGGTCTTCCGTGCCGGGTGGGGGAACATGTGGCCAGGGCTGGGCTCGTGCTTTATACTGTTCGAGGTAGTCTGTCCACTCAGGATCATATTTAACAGGCGGTTGGAACCAGAACTTGCGGGTGGCGAGCATGGCTGCAGACAAGTCCAGGTCGGTTTGGCACTGGTTGCCTGCACCGTCCAGAATAGGACCATTATAAAATACAGTTCGCGGGCAGCTAGCTCGCAGTCTCTGCCACAGAGGGGCATTAGTGCCCAGGCCACGACTGCGGGTAGTTTCATCTCTATTCCTAGTGATAAGGTGCTGTTGTTGTAGCTGAAGGTCAAGGAGCTCGAAACACTTCCAAAGGAAGGTACGAGGAACCGTGATTACAGTGGATGATTGGCAATATTCTTCTAGGGTAGGGCGGAAGCCTGGAAGGGCCGCCAGAAGCTCTCGTAGCAACCGTTTAGAGATATTGAGAAGTGGCCGATCAGATTGGAGATGTTTCCTCAGCGTGTTGAAATCCCGGGGCCGCTTGGGGAGTGACATCCACCATTGCCATAATAATGCTTGGAGGGGCCACTCATTGCAAAGCGATGATGTTCCCTTTATTTACAATAAAGAAAAATTTTTGTCCCTGGGGCAAAATTAGGCAGTTTCCTTGCCAGTAACCTGGAGGTTATGATCTCTAAACCTAAACAACAAACAAATGTGTTTGAATGTCCTGCTTGTTTTATACGAAGGATGAATCTTCTAGAATTTCTAGGTCTGAAATTCATTCCTTTATTTCGGTGAGATGTTTTGAGATGTTTTTGAAAACAACCTGAACTCAAAACATACTTTAAATTTTGAAGAGTGGACATACATGTATATGGCCGCACTCGTCTCAAGAAGGGTGGGAGGAGTGGGTTTTAGTTCTTGCATTTTTGAATGTGAGATGTAGCAGGGGGGTCGAGCAATGGATCCGGCTGGGGACTCGAATGAAGACTTGCTTTCTTGGAGTCACGTTGAAAACCAGACTGCAATAGGAGTGCATGCGCTTTTTGATCCTGGTACGGATTATGAACCTTCTTTGCTTACAGATTTTTCTGCCATGCTGCCCACAGTGTCAGATGCGTCTTTGGACATGCTTGCAGAGGATTACAATTCAGGGATGATAGTGCAATCAGCGTGGCAAACTCTGCCAACCAGAGAACTGGAGATGCCGTGGGAAGGAGACTTTTGGAGTAAATTTTTGGACCCAAACGTTTCTGCAATGGACTTTTTGACACGTGGCTTGAAGAGACCGATGCCTTTTCATGCAGAGCAGTCACAAACCAGTTCAGCAAGTGATGCTGTGGAGAGCAGGGTCATGGCAAACCAGGTAGTGGAAGTCAAAAGTTTTCTGCAACATATCAGGGATGTCCCAATCAGAACATGGCGTGAAGAGAGAGAGGCCACTTGGGAAGTAGCTGTTAGACGTTGGGTTGCATTGTTGGACCAGTGGAATTCAACTGACACACCACTGCTGATCGCTTTACAAAAGCAGGAAACTTTTGTAGCAAAGGCACAGATTTTGGTTGATGTCTTTTACAATAAGGCTCCTCAGACGTTGATGAAAAGAGTAAACAGCTTGTCCAAGATGTGTGGCACTTTGCATGAGCAGGGTATTGTTTTTCCATGCACGGAAGAGCAGTTCTACCGGTTCCTCAAGAGCGAGGTCAACATGAAGGCACCTGCATCGAGACTGAAGGCCTATTTTGAATCGATTGTGTTCAGTCGGCATGTTGTTGGAGTGGAGTCATTGCAGGGCATAGTCAACAGTAGGCGTTGTCTGGGAGCGGCACTGAAAACAGCATTGACATGTCCGAGACAGGCGACTCCATTTACGGTAGAACAGTTGTGCAAACTACATGAAATTTTGCGTGCTGGAGAAGAGCTGTGGGACAGAGCTATGTGTGGCATGATTTTGTTTTGCACGTATGGCAGATCACGTTGGTCAGATTCCCAGCATGCTGAGGGACTTTTACAGGACAGAGATGCGGAAGGGACACTTCATTTTTTGGAGATTAAATCAGCAGTGCACAAGACGGCCAGAGCCCTACACTTGAGGCACATGTTTCTTCCTGTGGCGGCTCCGGCTGTAGGAGTCACTTCAGATTGCTGGGGAGAACAATGGTTGCAAGTTAGGCGCATGCTTGGCATTGAGAGCCTGTCCAAGTACCCACTTATGCCAGCGCCTGACAGCAGCTTAGAACCAACTGAGCGTCCGGTTTCCACCTCAGAAGCAAAGCGTTGGATGCAATATTTGTTGGGAGATGGACTGATAAAGTCTGGCATGCGCATTACAAGTCATTCATGCAAATGCACTTGTTTGAGTTTCATGGCAAAGAGAGGAGCCAGTTATGAGGACAGACTGGTGCTTGGATATCACACCAACAAACTTAGAGTTGCCATGACGTACAGTCGTGACAGTGCTGCCAGGCCGTTGGCACTTTTGCAACAGGTTCTGCAGGAGATCAGGGATGGCGTCTTCGAACCAGACTGCACGAGAAGCGGTCGCTTGAAGTCTGGAGCTAAGCCGTTGTCTGGTGAGGTGCAAAGTTCAGCTGTCGGTGCAGACATTGACATTGAAAAGGGCCTTGATCTTGCCATGGATAGTTTGGAAACCAATTTGGAAGCAGAACCAGCTTGTCCTGATGCAGGGGAACAGGTTGAATGCGTCGCTGATGTGCAAGACCTTGAAGGTCATGCAACAACGGACTCGAGTGACTCTTCAGGAGCCGACTTACCAGCCTGGGCCCCGGTGGTAGGACACTATGTGGTGACCATCCCAGAAAACAAACGTTTGTGGATGAATTGCAACACCAAAATGTTTCATTTGTCTCACTTGGACCACGTGAAGGTTCTCCTGTGTGGGAGAAGGATCACGGCTAGTTTCAAGAAACATGAGGACCAAATTAGGTTCGACTCTGCAAAGTGCAGGCAGTGTTTCAGGTTGATTAACTCAGAGCACTGAAGGTGCAGAGAGTTGAGAAAAGTGTTTGCGCGTCACTTCAAACAAATACAGAAGATAAGGTTCTTATCGTCTGTATTAGGTTTTGCTGAAATTTTCGAACTTGTCGTTGTATCACTTCACATTTTCACGTTGCGAGAGTTTTCAAACATACATTGGCACTCATGAGTGCTTTCAAGTGGTTGATCAAGGAATAACCAGATGAATGCATGTGTGCATCAGATCTGGCTATAGGTTGGTCAATAGCGGTGTGATGTTTGAAAAAAGGCATGTGCATAGCAAAAGAGCAAGTCAGGCACCCATGTTGCTGAGTGAACAGCCCAGTTGCTGAACTTGAGATGGTCCTGAACTTTAGTGCAGTTTTTCTTGAACAGCACACCCTCAGAACATGGTCACCAAACTCAAATAGGTTTGAAAATTTTCCTTTGCATCAGTTTGTGAGTCAACTGTGAAAGCGTTAGAAAGAGCCTCAGCCATGTCTCTGGCAGATTCCGAAGCGGCTTTCCAGTTACACTGTAGCAAGGTTAGCCCAGATGGTTTGCTCTATGGGCTTTTGTCAAACCATCGCATCACAAATTTGAGTGCGTTGGCTTTCGCAGTGGGCACTCCTCAAAGCCCGCCGTCAGAAGCGCAGTTTAAGGAGTTTGCAACAGGGATCAACAATGACACAGATATGACGTTTGGTGAATTGTCGATGCTAAGACGTTTACATTTCGAAGCGTCAGCAATCGTTATGGCGGAGCTCAAGTCACGAGCAACTGACACAACAGGAGATGGGAGCAGAAAGTTGCCAACAGCAGAGAAAAGTGCAAGACTGTTGGACCAGGAGAAAAGACTTCCAGGTCTCAGGATTCGTGGAGAGCTTCAGCCTTCGTTTGCACTGGTTGACATGGTGTCACAGATGAAAGATACCAACACGATACTGTGGATTCCGCCTAGCAAATGCAGTAAGCGGGATGCTGAGATTCAGAACAACTTGAAAGAAAAACCAGCTGTTCTTTCTCTCGAACAACAAATGGTGAAGCTGGCAGCGACAGAGGAGCACATAACAGTGGACACCTCAACTGATTTACAGCTTCAATGGGCTCTGCAGCGAAGAGGCTTGGCATTTGATCAGTGCACTTTAGTGAGCCATGAGACTCACGAGGCGTGGGTGCAGCAGCTACTGGGGCAACTCACAAGAGATGCTCCAGCTGGATTTGCAAAGGTTACTACAAGTCAAATCATTCGTGCAGACCGTGAACTTTTCACGCTCATGGCCCGGGAGATACAGGGCACTCTTCAGCCAAATCAGCGAGGTGAGCTTCCTATGGATCTCAAATTGCGTGAGCTGAGGACAGATCCAAGGGTGACAATGTTTCTGCTGCCGCTGCCGAAGAGCAGTGCGCCCGCTGAAAAGGCGTCTTCATCTGCAGCTCCCCCAAAGGCAGGAGGCCCACCTCTGGTACGGCCGCAAAAGAAGGCCAAACCCTCGGCCAAAGCAAAGTCAATGTGCCCACAGGAGTTGAAAGGATACCAGCAGAGAGACTCTGCAGGGAATGCCATTTGCTGGGCCTTTAATTTGAAGGCAGGTTGCAAAGGAGAAGTGAACAATGGACGGTGCAAGAAAGGGATGCATTGTTGTATTAAATGTCACAAGAGCAATCACAGCTTGGTCACTTGCCGCTCGAACTGACTATCGAGTACAGACGGTGCAAAAGTTCAGAAGGCTTTCTTGAAGAGAAAGCTGGAAATGGTAAAAGCGCTACATGCTGAAAAAATTGGTGGTGAAAAGGACAACAAGTCCACAGAGTTTACAACATCTCCTGCCGAAGTTGCAAGAGAAGTAAAGGGAAACATTCCCGACCTGTTTGCACCTGAGTTTGCCTCGCCAAGTGAGGGGAAGAATTGGGACTTGCCTGAAAAAGGGCAACAAACCTATGCTACCGAGGATGTTTCTGACAACAGAACCATACAAGGTCGTTTCACAGATTTCAGTGTGGCTGACCTCTTATTTGTAGAGGTTTTTGCTGGTACAGCAAGGTTGAGCAAAGAAGCCAAGTCAAGAGGCCTGGAAGTCCTGCCGGTAGACAAAACAGCGGAAAGGTCGACGCAGATTCATATAGCACAGTATGACCTGGCAGATCCTGAACAATTCAAAGCTTTGATGGAAGTTTTGCAAATGGAAAAGAAACGGATAGCAGCGGTGCATCTTGCACCGGCATGCGGAACAGCATCCAAAGCGCGAGAGAAGAAGCTGCGGACATGGGCCAAAAAGGGGTTCAAAATTCCTAAACCTTTGAGATCAGCACAAAAGCCTATGGGTGTTGATGGTTTACAGGGTCTAGACAAGGTCAGAACTGAGTCAGCAAACCAAGTATATGCTGCCACCGCGGTCATCATTGAGTTTTGCATTGATAACAACATTTTGTGCTCAGTTGAGAACCCTGAGAATTCACTTTTTTGGCTCTATCCAGACATTCAGATGCTCATGCAACGGGTGACCGGTTGTAGTACTTCCTTTCACAATTGCATGCATGGTGGAAAACGCAAAAAGTTGACGAAATGGTGGGCCACCAAAGATGTTTTCTCACCACTTTCATGCGAGTGTGATGGCTCGCATCAGCACGCTCAATGGAACCCAATACAAGACGCCACTGGCTTGCGTTTTCCAACTGCAGAAGAAGCGGCCTATCCTCACCTATTGTGCAAACGAGTTGTGGATTTGATCATTCAACATGTGCTTCAAGAAGGCGCTGTACAACATGTTACACTGGACAGTCAAATCGCAACGTCTTCATCCACATCTCACAGGTGGATCCTTGACATGTTGCCTAGGGGAAAAAAGCTGCGACCGCTGGTCAGTGAATTCAAGGGATACGCCTTTTCTTGGTCAGCCCATCTCAGGAGCCTGAACATACAGTTTTCTTTAAACAACAACTGAAAGGCGCACGAATACTCCAACGACAGATGCAGTGGGGTAGGATGCGGGTCGTAGAGCACAAGGGACAAAAAATTTTTCTTTGGGTGAACAATGAAGGTAAGCAATATGACCTGGGATGTCAACAGGCAATGGTTGAACATGGTGACTTGGAGGTTGAAATTCAAGTGGAAGTTTGCACCTTGGGTATTCCAAGGGATCCTTGGGACTTCGTGGACAAAGCAGTGGCGGCAGGCCATCCCAGATCTTTGGCAATTCATTTGAATGGAGACATCATGAACATGCTCAAAGAAAATTTTTCACAAGATCCCCACTTGGTGATCAAAGAGAGGGTCTCCTTTTTGAGGAAATGGACCTTGCGCTGCAAAGAGTTGGAAGCGGAGGAAGCCCATTTACACCAGGGGCTGCCTGACCACCTGAAAGGGGTCCTCACTGGAAAGAGGTTAATACTTTTCAAGGAGATTCTTGCAGACCTGAATTACCTTGATGTTACACTGGTTGACGAGATTTGTGAAGGGTTCAAACTTTCAGGTTGGTTGCCAAAATCCAATGTTTTCCCTGCAGCGCTTAAAAGACCGGCGCACTCCATGGAATCGGTGCGGAAGATGGCCAAAGGATTGAACAAAAATATTTGCAAACAAGTGGAAGCAGTGAACGACCCAGAACTTGCAGCAGAAGTTTGGAGCCTCACACAAGAGGAATTGGATAAAGGCTGGACGTGGGTGGATGAGGCGTGCACCCCAGATGACCATGTGTTGGCAAAGCGTTTTGGTTTGAGACAAGGGAGCAAAACAAGGTTGATAGATGACTGTTCGGTTGGGGGTTTCAACAGCACCTGTGGTTCGTGTGAAAAACTTCGGATCCATGCCATTGATGAGATGGCGGCCTATATTGCATGGTGTTTGACGACCTTGGGAGAAGGCTCAATGGAACAGGTAGTAGGCAAAACATACGACTTGCGCAACGCCTACAAGCAATATGGGATTGATCCTGGAGATCGATCAGTCTTGCGCATAGCTGTGTGGAATCCAGAGGCGGCCAGGGTCCAATTCCTGGGGCTAAACGCTCTACCATTTGGAGCAATTGGATCGGTAAATTCCTTCCTTCGTGTTTCAATGGCAATCTGGTACATTGGAGTGAGAGGGCTCAGATTATGCTGGACAGCCTTTTTTGACGACTACACTCTTCTTTCTAAGACCTCTACTTCAAAAAGCGCTGCGATCTCTGCTGAAAGTTTGTTTGGACTCCTGGGAGTAGACTTTGCAAAAGAAGGCAAAAAAGCGGTGGAGTGGGGTTCAAAAGTTGCAGCGTTGGGAGTTATACTGAACCTTGATTCTCGTGAAGATGGATCTGCAGAAATTACAGTGGGACATACAGAAACTCGAGTGCTGGAATTGAGCAAATCCTTAGAAGCCATAGAGATCTCGAAATCCATGTCTTTGAAGGAGGCTGAGAAATTACGGGGTAGGCTACAATGGTTTGAGACGTTTGCAAGTGGGAGAGTTGCTCAACAAGCTCTTAGAAATCTTAGCAAACTTACTTCAACTGGAAGGAAGAGCGAATCCTTGTCGCCCGCAGAGCTTGAGAACATCCGCTTTCTGAGGCAGCGAGTTATAGGCGCACCACCAACCCGGATTCGTACAACCAGTTTGAACACTTGGTACATTTTTTCAGATGGGGCATGCGAGGGAGAAGCGGAGAAGCTGGGATCTTTGGGATCAGTTTTGGTAAGTCCTTGTGGAATACCGGTTGAGTTCATTTCTGAACAGGTGCCTCAGGAGTGGATGAATTTTTTCTTAGAAGGGTCACTACACCCAATCTTCGAGCTGGAGTTACTTCCAGTGTGGATCTCGCTCGTTGAGTGGGAAGGGCATTTGGAAAACTCTCAGTGCGTTTTCTACCTCGATAACGAGGCTGCCAGGGGCTCACTAATCAATGGCTCCTCTAGCCAGCCGCAAGGAGCATGCTTGGTCAAAGCATTTGTCTTGACTGAAATGCGTTGTCAGGTGAAAGTTTGGTTTGCACGGGTTCCAACTAGCAGCAACATAGCCGATGGCCCGAGTCGTTTGGATGTAACTGAAATGGAAGCGAGACACATAAAGCGCCACAGGATCAATTGGTCAGCCTTGCTTGAAAGAATGCGAAGAGAGGGATCTGAGACTTGGGGTTTCAAAAAACGGGATCCAGAGTCTTCCCATTTGCAGCTGAAAAAAGAATGATCCCGTGCGCTTCGTCCATCACTGGCATTTGTGAGATGTTTGCTTCTTTTTCTTTTTTCGGCGTGACGGTCATTTGGCGATCGATGTGTTGACAATGTTTTGGAACGTTGCGTAACCACGAACGCGCGCGTCTTTTATACGCTGTGCGTCCCTTTTTTCTGAGGCTATCAGGTTTAGGTACGCGATCTAGACCCAAGCGGAAACCTGGCACAACTGATAGTAAGTCTAACTGCCGTTTTTCTAAAAGGGAAATAAGGGGCCACTCATTGCAAAGCGATGATGTTCCCTTTATTTACAATAAAGAAAAAATCTTGTCCCTGGGGCAAAATTAGGCAGTTTCCTTGCCAGTAACCTGGAGGTTATGATCTCTAAACCTAAACAACAAACAAATGTGTTTGAATGTCCTGCTTGTTTTATACGAAGGATGAATCTTCTAGAATTTCTAGGTCTGAAATTCATTCCTTTATTTCGGTGAGATGTTTTGAGATGTTTTTGAAAACAACCTGAACTCAAAACATACTTTAAATTTTGAAGAGTGGACATACATGTATATGGCCGCACTCGTCTCAAGAAGGGTGGGAGGAGTGGGTTTTAGTTCTTGCATTTTTGAATGTGAGATGTACCCGCCCAAACTGCGTTTTTCCCCCCCTCTTTAAACCTTTTCACAGTGGACGCATGACGAGGACTGTGAATAGTGGCCTAACCCTACCGTTTTTCAAAAAACGGGATCCAGAGTCTTCCCATTTGCAGCTGAAAAAAGAATGATCCCGTGCGCTTCGTCCATCACTGGCATTTGTGAGATGTTTGCTTCTTTTTCTTTTTTCGACGTGACGGTCATTTGGCGATCGATGTGTTGACAATGTTTTGGAACGTTGCGTAACCACGAACGCGCGCGTCTTTTATACGCTGTGCGTCCCTTTTTTCTGAGGCTATCAGGTTTAGGTACGCGATCTAGACCCAAGCGGAAACCTGGCACAACTGATAGTAAGTCTAACTGCCGTTTTTCTAAAAGGGAAATAAGGGATTCAAATGTGGGGTGGGAGACCAAGCAAAGTCGGCGAACCAGCGATTGGAGTGACGGCCATACTTGTCGGGTGTCATGTCGGTCCTTGCCCGGTTGGAAGACACTTGCCGGTATGGTCATATGTAAAGGTAGGTCTGGGCTACTAGCAACTGGCGGTCTGTGGCGCAATTGGATGGATATGCATGCATGCCCGGCAGACTCAAAAAGACGATCATAGAACACCTGATGTTGGATGAGCCCACGATTCATATATTCTGTCGGAAGAATGACTTTGTCGATTGATGACGAGCCGTTTGGGCCCCAGAAGGTCGGTTCATCTTTGACGATGTCGTCACCTTGGGCACAACTTAAAATACAGTGCCAAGTATCAAGGGAGAGGTGATGACCATGATTAAAGTCTCCGACAATGAAAAAGGGGTCAGGATGGTCCTGATGATCAGATAGCCATTTGGCAAGCGTTTCACAGTCTTCTTTAGCACTGCTGGGATGACAATATGCCGAAATCACCCAAAAACAATCGGTTCTGGTCTGGACTTGTGCGGCAAGGAGCTTGCCAGGTGTGATAACAATTTCTTGCAGTAGTCTAAAGGAGCATGGAATCAATATGGCTACCCCTCCCGACAGGCCTCCATTGTCGGTAACGATCGATGGGGAGTGCGCAATATTAAAGCCTGGATAAGTTTGGAGAAAATTGGTAGCAGTACTTGCCGTCCATCTGGTTTCTTGGAGGCAGACAATGCCATGCCGAGCCCTGCGGAGGATGGCTTGTGTCTTGGGGTTAGTCCATTGCAACGTTCTCCAACCTGATACATTCCATGTGGTTAAATGTCTGAGGGCAGTACAGCAGTCTTGTTTCTTTTCTAGACAATATTTGAGGACTTCAGCACAAAGGAGGCTAAACTCAGAAGAGTTGGCCAGTGCTTGTGCAAGGGATTGTCTAGATTGGGAAAAACATTCACTGCTGATGCCACATTTATTAGCCACTGTCTGGATATCTAATATTGGCCACGGCGCGGGAATCTGAAGTACATGCGGTAGAAAAGAGAGTGACTGCAAGCAGTGTAGGCTTTTCGGACATTTAGTCATAAATTGAAGTGAATACAACGCTCGAATTTGCCGGGACCACGCGTTGCGAAACTCGAGCAGCAGAGGTTTCGCAACTGTCCCGAGGCGCTGCATGGTTACAGGTGACACTATATCAGGGAACAAACAAAATAAGCAAAATCTGAGGCGGCATCGTCTGTGCACCAGCCGCGTGCGAGTTCCTGACTAATTTCCCCAATAGGGTTAATGTGTGGAAGACTATCACTATGCTCTGGGTACTTGAAGACACGGTTATCAATAGATGCTTTGATCAGGCATGTTTGGTATCCTTTCGTGTCATCCAACTTCCAGTCGTGTGCAGCAGCAACGGCGACATTACCTTCGTTGTTAATAAACAAACAACCATGAAGCTCAGGATAAGAACCAGCTGTCGTGTGTATGTTGCAGGAGGCTTGTTCGACAACCCAAGACAGAAAGCAAACAATGCACTGGTTATATAGGAATGTACCAATAAATCGATGGCAAATCAGATATTGCCCTTTGGGTCCATAAGGAACAGCAAACCAGATGCAGTTGGGATTGGTGCAGTGAAACGGGATAGGTGCAGCCGTAAACACAACAGGATGAGGCAATTGCTGCCATGGGATGTCAACCCGAGTGTGACAATTCCACGCAGCTGTGTCAAGGTGAAAGGTACGCGAGCGTGGAAATTGAACACAGTAGACCGTCCATTTGGCAGGGGCGTCACCGAAGGTAGCAATATGTGCTTGATCTTCCCAGTCGGCAATATGAACAAAATGAACGGAAACTTGCTCATGATGTAACAAGGAATACAACCAAAGCAGAATTTCTGCCATGGTGGAGGTGCACTGCCCAGCAGATTTGAGCTTGTGGGAGATCCATTCCTTGGCCTGTGGGCGATGGCGTTCAACCACAGCGTCATAATTGTGACCAAAGAAGAATTGCAGCAGATCTTCAGCTCTTCCAATTCCTGCTCCGAAAAACTTCATTCCTATAAGGATACTTTGCATTTGTTTCTTCTGAAGGAGTTGAATTGCAGTTGGCGAAAGCTGCGATGGTGGTCTGTTGTCCATGACGCCTAGGTCGGCAGGGTGAATCTTACGGGTAGCAGGCAGTAGTTGCTTGGGAAGTACAGTTGGCATGGCTGGGGTCAAGTGGCCTTCGAGTGCATGAATTGGAAGTTCCGGCATTGGGTCAAGACCAATTTGCTTGGAGGAGAAATCACGGATACGTTGTTCTCGCGCCAGGGTTTGTACTTGTTCACGCAGGGCTTGATATTGAGCTCGAGCTTGTTTCGGGTGGACGACGCCGGACCATGCATGCCCTGTTGCTGTTTCAGCAGGTTCGGTAAGCCAGCTGCGTAGACGCTCAGGGTGCCCTACGGCTGCTTGAATATATTCCGGATGAAAACTGTTGCCGCAATAGTTTCTAACTGTAAACTCAGTGAGCAGCGAGCGATGAGCATGTACCTGGTCAAAATGATTGTGTAATCCAGCAAGTTTTTCGACCTCCTCACAGAGCAGGATTCTCATGGGTGCTCTGATGTGGGGATGATGGAAAATTGGCAGGATAGCACGGACAAGCCGGTCTCTATCTATGGTGCTCACATTTTTTTGTCGGAGAGACTGCAAGAATCGATTCCATGCACGCAGATAATGTGGCGGCAAAGATTTCTCAAAGTCAAGGGCAGGGATTATATCGCTGGAATGCATTTTGGCTTTGAGTTGGAATTGAGCTTTATCTCCCCAGAAAAGGTAGTCCCATATCAGAGAAATTGGTTGATATGCCGTCCAAGATAGCTGATACACATTGTGTCCCAGGACTGATCTAACTCGTAAGAGTGGCCCAAAAGGAATCGGATGACCATTAAAGTCCACCAAAGGCCCTTCTATGTCACTCGGTTCAAGGACAACCGTCTTAGAGACCTTAACGCAATCTTGGTAGTTGCGAAAGTAAAATCTATTACGTCTTATGCCATGTGTATTCTTGGGGTCAACGCGGAAGCTATCAGGAGTCGAATCAGGGTTAAGCCCAAGGGCACGCAGGATTGCTTTACGATGGATGTCAAGCATTGCACCTGCATTTTCAAGCAGAAAGCGGATGTACTCCAGCGGATAGTTCATTTGCACAAGCCACAGGATTACATGGACATAGTAAAAGAGGGAGCTACAATGGCCAGTGAGTCCGAGGAGTCCTTTCAGGGGGCCGGCTGGGGTAAGATCCTGGCAGGGTGAGCCAGCGATGACAAACCAACGGCACTGTGGCCCAGCTAATGCAAATGCTT
Source organism: Cladocopium goreaui (assembly GCA_947184155.2). Lineage (NCBI taxonomy): Eukaryota > Dinophyceae > Suessiales > Symbiodiniaceae > Cladocopium > Cladocopium goreaui. The sequence goes on from CAMXCT020002633.1 coordinate 46,903, forward strand.
CCTTAAGTATTCGGCATTGGTTGCGAAGAAGCTGCCGCACATCGTCAGCATAGAGCGTGAAAGTGTCCTTGCTGGATTGGGCCCATTCCCCGTCAGTGCGAAGAGAAAATTGTTCCCCAACGAGTTGCCTGAGGATGGGGTCACATTCTGCAACAATGATGATGCGCGGGGCACATCCGATAGCTTTAGTGATGGCCGGAATAGCTGAGCCTACACCGTCAAAAAGGCTAATGATAGCGTATGGGTGAACTTTGGAATACTTAGCTCTTTTGGGAGGGGATGCATCTTTGTCCTTAACAAAGGAACTATAGGAAGCATCATTTTCACCACTGACTGGAGGGCGGAGGCTATCAGCATAGCTACAGGATGGGTTAACTTTGTTGCCATTATCATTGGGGTGTGACTGGACTGCCTCTGCTGGTGCATGCTCATGCGTTGAACACTGGGCACTCGCATTACTACTGCCTGGTGTCAAAGCCTCAGTTTCATGAGGGTGAGGGAAAGCGACAAGCTCTTTACTGCCTAGGTCTGCATGGGATAGTGCGCCGTTATCGTTTTGTGGGGTGTCCGTCAGACCAACTGTGGGTACCCCACAGTGGCTTTCTGACGTACCACCAGCGATGTCGTTGTTTTGGTCAGCATGTGGAGGGTGTGTACTAGCGTGAGAAAATGGTGGAACAAGTCCAACCATGGGTACCCCATGGTGGCTGCCATGACCATTGCCGGCCGACTCATTTTGCAGGGGAAGAGACGTGTGTTGGTTTCCAGGCGGGTAACCAACCACGGGTACCCCGTGTTGATCACCCGTCCCACTGTCTGCAGGGTGAGTGTGTTTCGGGGTATCGACAGGGTGAGGGCTCTCACCAGGTGATGGGGGATCAATTGGCTTACTGTCCAATGCTTCAGTTGACTTATCCGAAGCGTTGTTATTTCCCAACTTCTTTCTTGAAAGGCTGGAGACCTGATATCGTCTGGCACTGATGCCGAGGGTATTTTTGGGTTTTGACTTTGGTTTTTTGGGGCGATGAGGCTGCTTGTCACACTGAAGTGTGGCAGGTGCAATGGCTTTGTACTGTGGAGGTTGGAATGAATAAGACTGATGATCATGTCGACGAAATACAAAACCCCAGACAAAGGAGGTTGCTTTCAGTTGTTCGACCGGGATCCATGCATGGCCTCGGAGGTTGTCATAGACGAGAACCTGTCCTTCGTTCCACCGCTCAATGAGAAGGAAATGGTGTGACGACTTTCCTTGAACAATAATGATACCAGTGACGATGAAAGATTGAGAAACAGGATTGGCACTCAGAGTGGGAACATTAAAGAGCTGTCCAAGGAGGTCTAAAGCCTTGGTAGCAATTGGCAGTTGCTCAATAGGGCTTGTAATTTTCAAGGTGAAAATCAAACAGCCTTCAATTTCTTCATTGTTTTGTTGGTCGTGATTATAACAGTCACTGCCGTGAGAAAAACCAACATCCTCCCTGTCAAGTGCAAGGCGCGGAGTCCGATCTGCAATCATTTGTGGGAGATCAATGGTATCATTCTCCAGGTTAATACTCAACATTGTATCAAACAGAGCGGTTGAAACCTGGCCCGATGCGTTACATGAAAGGCAGTTCACATGAAATTGCGCAAAGAAGAGTTCGCTATGGTCTGGAAATAAGTCATCACAGGCTGCAATGATAGCGGTGTCAAGATCAGAGGCCTGTCCAGGCGGAAAGGCGTTCACGTTCAGGTAGCTAGCAAAAGCAGCGCAGACTTCTCCAATGCTGATTCGTCTTCCTTGCACAGTAGCTGTTTGGTCAGCCCATGTCCATCCATTGCCGATAGCACATAAGACTAATTCTCTGATGTGGCCATGAAACATGTTATCATTCCAAGGTGCATGGGTGAGGACACGAAGTGCAGTAACCGCATAGCACATGTAGCTTGGGAAATTGATGAGATAACACGTTGCAAGCTTGGCAAAGTAGTCGCAATCAGCATGGGAAAATGAGCTGGGCCATCCAGTGATGATTTCTCTATTAGAAATAAGGAAACTACTGCTTTGTTCACTGCCACATAGAATGTTGTTGATAGGGCTATGTGAGGCTTTGACAAAGATTACATCATCGCCAGGAGCATGTGCCTTAGCATTGTCATCGCGTGGCTGATAGGCGGCATTTTGCGCTAAAAGGTCCAGGACAGTTTCGGGTGGCTGATTAGGAGCCCTCCTGTGTTCATCTTTGCTGCGGCTCGTCTGCCTGCTGGTCTGACGACTTTTTTGCGTTGATGAGGCAACTTTAACGCAAGATTGTCAGAATGGTCTTGTTGTTTAGACGTTGAGTCATTGACGGTACACGCAGGAGAATTGAGTGGTCCTGTGGCCTGAGGCATGGAGTGGGTGTGAGTGGGTCTGTGGATGTCATCATTTCGCTGAGTGGGGCAGTCCAGTAGTGAGGGTTGTACAGTGGTCTTGGGTACAAAATGGGCCTGGGCAATAGATTGGGGAGTGTCACACAACCGTGGGTACCCCACGTTGGCGACATCTTTGTGATCAGTGGGGGTACTGTTGTGATGCAAGTGTTTCACCTTGGGGGAACTGAGGTTGTTCGTGATGCCATTTTGGGCATGTTGTCCTGGTTCGTGAGGGTGATTATGGTCGGGGTTGGCCACGGCAAGGTTGTTGTCAGAGGCGAGGGAGTTATGACCATGGAGGGTGTCATCATTTTGTTTTGAGTCTTTGTCAGAACTATGAGTGGTGTCGTCAACCGGATCAAGAGCTGTTGCAACACATTCCATGGGCACATCTTCACTGTGTTCGCCGGTATCTGCCTGAAGGTGCGTGTTGGGGGGTTCTGGGTGTTTGCTGTTCTTCGTTGGCGCAGGCTGCATTTCAACATCGCCTTCAGGAGGTATGTTGGGAGTTCCTCTACACTGCCTGGGTTTGTAAGGCGGGCGATAAGCAGGTCTGCTTCCTGATGGTGTTGAACTCGACTGTCCATGGGAGGGCACACTCTTAGTGCTGTTCATCCCATGACCGTTTGGAAAATGAGCAGTAGGTGTGGCGCCAGTATACTGCTCTTTCAATCCAGCATGGGTAGTGCCAACATCAGGGGTTCTTTGTGATGGTACGGGACAGGCATATGCCTCTCGAAGGTAACAACATTGCGTTTTATCGACAACCTGCGATATTGAAATACCAGGTGGGAGTGTGACAAAGATTGAGGAAGGTTCAAAGGTACGTATGATCATTTCATCGTAGTATCGTACCTTCCATTCATCACGCTCGAGGTGGATGGATTTCAACTGAAAACACTGTTCTGGACCAAGCACGATATGATAAAAAAGCCACTTCTGGTGGTCCCTATGCTTGATAAATTCATGATGAAGTAGATTAATCTTAACAGTGTCAGGATTCGTCACAAAGGATTCCTGGATGAAAGAGTTGTCACAAAAATTAACTTTTTGTAAGCATTCCATCAAGGGCATATGCAACTCTTTGGGCGAGAAAAACCACGCAGGCGGTTGGGACGCAATGGCAATGATGTTGGTGAAGTCCTGCATAGAATCAATAACGGTGGTACGCAAATCATAGTATCTTTTGGCTGACTGTTTCTTGTTTGGTTCGAAAGAAAGATGACTGATTCTGCCTTCTTTAGGGATCATTTGCTGGGCAATGACTTTATTCCAGTGATCCCGTCTGGTTTCGACGTCAGTAAGGGAGACATCAGCACGAACATCTTCTGCAGAGGGGCACTGGTGCTGAATAACAACTTGGCAAGGGTCACAATCCAGTGAAAGAGGTAGAGAGTCTTCATGTTTAATCTCGATATCAAAACAGAGACACTTTTGTTGCGACCTGTCAACCTGGCACCAACGAATAGAAAAATTAACAGCCCCCACCTTTTGTTTTAGTAATTGTACTAGAGATGATTGATCTGACTGGTCGAGTTGATCCTCCGTACATATTGATGAGGGAATTTCAGCCCATAAGATTTGTGCAGGTGCATACTGAAATGAACCAATCTTGCCAAATTTGACTTGAAAATGATTATAATCATGGGCGGTCTGTGTGCAATGTGGTTCTGATCGCAGCATGTGGACAGTGAAAGCACCCTGTTTAGGCCCAATAGGTAAATGAACGTCAACTGGAAGAAGGGCTAAGTGAAGGTTGATGACCAGTGACGGAGGTCCAAAGATGGCAAGTCTTCTGTAATTCATAAAATGGTACCTCACTTTAAGGTTGGCTAGTTGAACAAGAATCTCATTAAGCACGGTGTTCGGAAAAGCCTTCAAATCCAGTACTGACATAGTGATTCCATGTGGAAAATGCTTTTGGAATTCTGAGTCATTCCATGGAAAGAAATGCTTAACCTGACACTCTGCAAGTCCATGCGACCAAGCGGCATCAACAGTTGGCTGAAGGATCTTCTCAACAAGCTCGATGCCTGCCAGGCAATCATTGGCAATTTGGACAGTGAGTGAGGTAACATCAATCTTATCTGATATGCGATGGCATCCATTGGGTCTTCTGAAGTCAATGGAGTTAACAGCAGACAAGCTCTGAAGTTCACTGACTGTTTGATGTCGTTCAACAACAGTTCTGGGAAAGACATACTCCAGCGTTCTGCAGGGTCGAGACCAAGAGACATGGCAGTGTTCGGCATACGGTTCAACCTGGCATGCAATGAGATATTTCTCTTGGTTATTTGCGGGGCAAAAGGTAACACCAAGATTTTGCATAAAGCCGACATGTTGAACTTTATCATTGAGAAGGTTGTAGAGCCATGCAGAAGCTTCAAATTCGCTGGTACTGCTTGAACAAGTGAAAACAAAATGAACAGAGATATCTTTGTTAAGGCATATGTCTATGAATTTCTGAAGGACATAAGCTTTGGGGAGCAATAGGCAGAGGCCGACTCCTGTATCACTGTGATCAAAGGCTTCTTCATAAGTGATCACCGTGCCTGAATATCTGTTCGGATCAATATCACTGGGACAGTTCGCAACAAAAAGATGTTCTTTCCCAAGACTCGACACCAGCTCAATGGCATGCTGTTCAATAGTGTCATGAGGGTTGCAGTTCATGTCGTCGACTATAACCCAGAGTACCCCTGGGTACAGTGACTACACAGAGGCAAGCCAGAGGGGTAACCTGGGCGGAGCAGGACGATAACAAGAACAAAAAAGACTACACTGAGTACCCCAGTGAGCCTTGTGAATAAAACCAACAAGATCACAAGTAAAAGAACTACACTGGGTACCCCAGGAGTCCTTAAACAAGTGGGGTTCAAAACAGGTGTGTTCAACAATTGAGCAAATAAGTCAAAAGCGAGCAGGTAGATCTTAAACAAACAAAACTAAGAAAAACCCACCCCCTCCCTTATTCTCTTATCAACAAAAACAGGTTGACGGGCACCTTTGTGCTCTTCCTACGGCAGTACTACCCTAGCCCCTTTATACTGGTGCCCCCAAAATTAACTCACGCAAATCACCCAAGATGGATGTTTGCCCCTTGAGTTAAAATTGAGTTACCCAGTCCCACGGGGTTTGAGCCGATACGGCCTTGAGCCAAAGGCTACGGAGGGGATCATCCATACCGGCACAAAGACTGTGATAAACTGCACATTCCAAATGACCTGCAAATTCTGCGGCTTGACTTCAGGCGTGATACATCTTACCTGACCATCGATCACTCTGGTGTATGATTCAGAGCGGTCGAAGGATGCTGTGACTTTCAGGCCTAGGTACAGTTCTCTAAACCAGTATTCCTTGAGCATCATAAAGGAAAGGTGAGGTGCCCTCACTTCCAATACGTGCGATGCTGGCATTAGAAGAGTGACCATCCATTCAGCTAAGAATTCAATCATTTTGACTTCGAGTTTGGGGAGGATGGCTTGAACTGCTCGTAGTGCACCCGCGATATCCGGGACATGCCTACGTGAGGGCAATCCAACTGTTCGCTTGGCATACTCGTCAGCAAAGTAAAGTCTGCACAACTTTGAGACTCACTGGCTTGGTTTCTCCATGTCTATGGTGATCTTAGCCAGGGGCCATGGGTCTGGGAGCGTGGACAAACAATGCAGTAAATCGGAGGTTAGGTCTGCTGAGATGACTGGGAGGGCTTCTCCTTGCGGGCGATAGTCAACTGCAGGTCCAACCGTGCCTTTGCTTTTTTGCGTGTGGGTGCGGGCGGCACTATGCACGGCTTGGATGGTAGTCTCATATTGGCTGACCATGGCTCTTAAGTACTTGCATGCGCGGACAGCTGCTCTTCTTGTGTTTGGCCCATCTTCGGGCTGGTTCTTGGCAGCTACTGCGAGGATGTCTCTCGCCTCTTCTTCTGGCGACCGTTTGGGTTCCGTATCAGGTGCAGGTGCATTGAGAGCGGTACCTTGGACTGGCGCCTCTTTTGCGCGCGGCAAGTGGTCTGGGATTGGCAACTTCGGGTGTAATCGCCATCCATCAAAGAAGTATATGCCAGGCAGGGACAGGATCTCCTGTTCTGGGCCCGTCTGTGCTACTATGTGTCCGGTGCGTGCTTTGTACAGTCCTGAGGGTGGGCACACGTAGGTGGGAAAGGGTGTGCGATCAGCAGCGTAGGCATATAGGATAACTTCAGAGAAAGGGAGATTTTGCTCGGGGAGCCACTTGTGTTGAGTTTGTAAGCCTGCTTTCACTTCTTGGAAACGCTCCCTGTTTAGCCATCGAAGGTCTGACCCTCGCACCAATATCAGACGGTATCTCGCTCGCTTCACTTCGTCAGCTTGCTGATCGTAGTATTGATTGGCGATTGCAAGGGGAGGGAACTCCCAGGTTGGTGCCGAATTCAGTGACCATCGGCTTAACTGTGCTAGATTCTCTTGAACTGGGTCAGGATCACAGTCTGGCCACCTCCATGTCGTTTCTCCTCTCCGGAGGCCCCGGATGCCGTATGCAATTGTGGCAATCACCTGCGCCATGCCCATGAGCCCCATCATGTCCAGCGGAGAGACAAGCAAGGTTAACGATTTGGACCGGGTGAGCCCGACAGTGATTCTGCCAAGGCAGTCTTCGGTATCTTCTGTAGGAGAGCCATTGGAGTAGTTTTAGTGTTGAGAAATCCAATACTGGGCTGAGCTACGATTGACACCTGTGCTGTTCCTCCTGCTGAATTGGCAATTGTTTCAACACGCAAGGTGCGAACATAATCCCTTTTGAGCACGGAGCGGTTCAAGTTGTTCTTGTGATCAGTTGCTGTGGTCATTATAAAAAGTCCATCTGCAAATCCAGCATTGTGAGGGAAGGGGGTGAGTACCTCTGACACAAGAGTCTCTAAATCTGTCGCTACCAACCCGTTAATCCTAGCATTCGTATCCCAAAGCACTAATTGGAACCCTGGTGGCTTGTCGGGAAGTCCTCCCGAGGCAAAACTTCCCAGTTCCCATAGGCCATTGATCTGCCTGCAAAGATCGGGATATCTAACTGCAACCACTGCATGGTATGTCACAGGACTAACCCTGGAGCTGGAGGGAAGCATTAACCCCCAAGCATGGATGTCACTCACTCCGGCGGTCTGGGAATTTAAAACTGCTTGTATGTCGCCAGCCATGGGCAGGAGGGTAGCGGCATGCTGCAAAATCCAGGCAAGGCGCACGAGGGACCGTGGAAAATTAAGAGCGGTACCTGCCAGCAGTTCTGAGTCCACAAATCGGGAGTGTCGTTGCATATTTGGCTGGGCGGCTTCAAATTGGGCTTTGAGGCCTGGAAGCACAGTGCTGGCTGCCCTGAGGTCTTCCTCATCCTGCGGCGAGAGGTGACTTGTCCATAGCTGACCTAACGTGGGCTGTCCTCGTTTGAGGATTTGACTAAGAGCCGCTAAACCTTCATTGGCCGAACCGTCCAGCAGTCGGATCATTGCATCGGCAAGGTTGGCTGGCATGTAATAATTGCGGTCGCTTCGCGGTCCATGCCTTTTGGCTAGCAGGAGTTGTCGTGATCGTTTTGCGTTGCGAGCTGCCCGATCAATGCCGCCAGGTGTCTGCTCAGAGTCTCCTGTCCACAAGACCAGGGGTTGCTGTCTCAGCAGGCTGATGACTGCAATTTCGCGGTCAGTGCCATACTGCTGTCCTTCATCAATGACCAGGAGGGAGAGCTCTTGCATAAAACCACCCATTGTGGACCATTGCATGGTAAGATCCTGGGCTACCGTTCCTTCGGTGGCTAAAACTAACTGACACTTGTTCAGCATTCGCCTTCTTTCTCTCGGGTGTATGTCAAATTTCGTGTGGGAGTAACTGCTTTTGTTGCGCTCTTGGTCTCCCACTAGCCTACCTATGCGCCCAAACACCCCCGACGGGGGGTCGAGCCATAGGAGGAGGTCAGCAAAGGATCTAGTGCCGGAGTTCTCTTTACAAATGAATAATATTTTGAGGCTGTCGGTAGTATCGATTTCAATCAAGGCCAGGATGAGGATTGCCATCGATTTCGACTTGCCTGCTCCGAAAAGCCCTTGGATACACAGATCTAGCCGGTTGGTGAGCAACGCCATTGTCACTGCGCAGAGTGTGCCTAAGACATGTCCGTCAAGCTCAGCGGCAAAGGATAGTGCAGTGGAGCGGGTCCAGGGGTGAAGCTCACCCTCTACGTGACATGGAATTAGCACTAGGCGTAACAACTGGCCGCACAAATGCAAGAAATGTGATTTTTTGTTGCCCTCCATTCCTTCAACTGCCGTTTGGACATTGTAGATGCCTAATCCCAGGTGGTATCTGCACGGGGGGGTTTGTGCGACAGCGGTAACTTCTCGGGTGGGCTTGGTACATCCGAACATCCACATTGTATGTAGGAAGAAGGTCCCCGGGACCGGGCTTTTCTGCCCCTGGACGGTCGCATCAATGGGGTCCAGGTGCTGGCCGGAGGCACTATACCAGTCTTGGAGGGCTTCAAGCTGTTCCTTTGCAAAAAATTCAATGGCTGGCCCTGAGAGGAAGGCTACTTCGATGAATTTGGGGTTGCACTGTCTGTATATACGGGAGGCAGCCAGCTCATCCTTTTTTTTGGATGCGCGCGGCGTGATGGCTAGGACCAAGCCAAACAGGATTTGAAGGTCATCTCCGTCATCAGCTGGTGCTTCTGCTGTACCTACCATTGCGATAAGCCTACCCGTGCCAATGGGGCTGACTTTGTGATGGTGCGCATCACTGGCTAGTAGGCTGAACACTTCAGTTTTACCCAGGCTTAGATGTCGGAACGCAAATGCATCTTGTCCGCCTTTGACTTTCCAGTGTCCAAACTCGCTGCCTTTGAAGAGGAATTCGAGGGCGATGGGTTGCCATGGTTGCCGGATAGGTCCTGCACTTTGCATTGTTAACCCTGTTTCATTATAACCTTCATTGGGGCTGAGCATGGGCAAGTAGTAGTCTAACATGTAGACAGCCATGGGCAATTGCAAGGTGCCAAGGAAATGTTGAACCATGGTGGTATAGTTGAGCAAATTGGTCCTTGACGAGATGGTGACAGTTGCCAACGTGGCTAAGTATTGGGTTGCCTCCTGCTCAGTTTTGACCTCTGAGTTATGAGAAGCAATATGGGTGACAAGTGCCTGTGTCGTGGTTTCAGGTAGCTCGCACATTTCAGCTAATTCGCGCAGGAGTTTTCTGGCTGTTCTTGGGAGCTCAAAACTGCACCATGAGATCAGACGGAGGGGAGCCTGTGAGTACACTTCGAAGGGGAGCACTCCAGGGGTACCTTCTAACTGCGCCATATCTGGTCGTCCCTCTGGGAGGGCAACTCGTGTCCAATGCGAGTAGTTGTGTTGTGCAGTGCCGAGGTACGCTCTCCATCCTGTGATATGCGTAATTGCAAAGCCCCGTTGCCTAAGCAGTTTCATGTCATGGTTCGACGGGTTCCATACGCAAAGCCTGTCATCTGCATGGTGAATGAGGTGGATCTCTCTCAGCTGAGATAAGTTGTGGCCGTCAGCAGCGATGGTGGTAGCGCAATGGCTAGTACGGTTTTGCCACCAACGTCTGGGAATTCCGAGAGGATGGTTTCCCATACCATTCCTGCATACGAGCCAGCGCTGTGTCCTCGAATGTAGAGAGAGCCTACCATGTATCCTGTTAATCTCAGAAGATCTACTGGGCGGATTTCAGGGGGCAGACATACTCCGACTAGCGGATGTGCAACTAGTAACTTAGTGAAAAGCCGCAGGCCATGCATGTACCCTGGCCACGGCGGTTTCCTGTGTGCTGGGATGATAGGACAGAAGCGCAACAGTTTCATGGCCCGACTGATGATCTGCGCCTGCAATTGGTCCGCACTGGGCATTCCTAAGACACGGCACCAGATGTGTGCACCTATGGGAAACATAGCGATGTGCAGTAGCAAGTATTCTTGTGTGTGGGCAGTGCCTGCTACTGTGCCAGCCCTTGCATTCCAATCGTCCTGTTTGCTAAGCTGCTAAGGGATGGCCCATACACATGTGCTTCCTTTTTGCAAGCTAACAGTACGTCCCAATCATCATCGAGTTCTCCTCCACCCAACCCAGTGCACTGAACGTCCAGGGACCCTGGGTCAGCGTCATTGAGTTGCCAGGAGGTGTTATCCATGACAGTGATTTTCCAATCAGTGTATTTGGGGTCTGTATGGCTAGCAAGAACTTCATTGATGGCCAGTTCTGCGTTGCTAGGGTCAATTGCCAGTCGTCGTTGCAGCGCTTCCAGCAGAGGGAGGATTGGGGCAGTAGGGAGCTGGAGGCTCGCATGCTGACCGCAGAAGACATAGGCAGGCTCGCAAGTCTTGGGCCAGGGTGTATGGTCATTGCTGCTGTTGGGGGCTTCCACTGGGGTCCAAAGGCTCTGGAGAAGCAACACCTGCGTCTTGGTAAGACTTCTGTTTTGCGGGACATGCGGCTTGGCGACTATTTTACTCCCTCTAACAAAATCGCAGCCTGTGGGGTGTGTCCATAACGGGGGTGCCTCGTCGACTCCTATGAGCGACACAGCAAGCGGTTGCAGCCCTTTGCTTAGCCACTGTTGAAGTTGGTGTCCTAGGCCTACTTTACTCCCATGGAAGGCGTGCACTATTGGCGGCAGGCTATACCCTATGGCTAACTCCTTGCTTTGGAACAATTTGTCTCCTGGAAGACAGAGTGTGTGGAAGTCGGCTGGGAAAACTGACATAGGGGAGAGTGCACCTTGCTCGAAAATGGGGCGCGCCCAGGTAAGGAATGGCGGGGTTCGCTCGACAAAGTCCGGTCTAAGGTATCGGCCATCTCCATGACGTGGCCATTCTCCTTGCTCCGGGATGGGGAATGCAATGGCTCCCGCCCATTCGCCCAACATCGCCCATGCATGTGTCCAGTCAAGCGGGGTTCTAGCCTTACATCCTAGTAGGGGGGTGAGAAGTAGCCCGCCCCTCATTGCTTCCGCAGGGTCTTCTGGCACAGCGGTTGTAGCTAGGAAACTGGCTCGGCTATCTTGGAGTGCGGTGACCCAGTCATCTGCTGATCTGCGGTTGGCAGGGTGGGCTATTCGTCGTGCCTTTGGGGCGGGTGCATCACTCGGAGAGGAGCTTTGGGCAGCAGCCGGGGGCATGACTGTTGCCGGGGTTGCTTGGTCCATTTCAACATCAGCTGCATCGGCCGGGATATGCCCTGTAACAATGATCAAGCCGGCATTGAGTTCAGCCTTGGCTTCTGTGGCAAGAAGTACTGCTGGAGGGCACTGGTTAGAGCTGGCCATTGTGTTGTGTTGCATTGCTTCGGCTCTGCTTGCCTTATCCGTCATAAGATTGACTAGTTCGGCTATCTCAAACAATGAGGTCGGCACGGAGTCAGAGTCGATAAGTGCAAAATTTACAGTGGGAAACATTAAGCACAGCGCCTCCAGGGCTGCAGCACCAGCCCAGGTATAATGGACCTGATGCAAACCTGTGTCAGCATGAATGGGAAAGTGGATAGCAGTCGTTTTCTCTTGGTAGGGGCCAGTTACTGTACAGCGGCCTTTGATCCAGGGTGCAAAATGCGGCCAGTAGGCTGGAGGATCAGTGCCTGACAGTTTGCGGTTGTCCACATAAACATAGACAGTGGCATACTGTGGCAACCATGAGAGATTATCTATGAACTTTGTGATCTCGGGGATCCTGGCGGGGGGAATCCCTGGTTTCCGCATTGAGCTTTGTTGCTTCCCGCACCCTCTGAAGTGGCCCATGGTGTTTTTAGTGGTTGGTCCTGTTGTTGTTTTGTTTTATGGGCCTGCGTCAACATGGCACATAAGTTGTCATCTGCATGCGCCGAGATGATACTAAGCTATCACCTCTTGCCTCAATAGATCTTTTTTCACCCATAAACTGGAACTGTCACGTCACTGCTTTGTGGTTGTGTGGTTGTTTGCTTTTTGTGTGTGTGTGTTGTTTTTGTTTGGTTTTGTTTTTGGTGTTGTTCTTGCTTTTGGTTCTTTGTGCTTCGTTTCTTGTTCTCTGATGAACATGACAAGGCAATAGGACTATGTATCGGTCCTCTACCAGTTTACTTTTGCGGCCACTACAGCTTCGGCCCCTGCGTGAATTAATTAATTAATCCCATATGCAACATGCTTGGAAACATGTTGAACGACCTGGCGGAAGCCATACGGGGTTGGACGGAAAAAAAAGTAGGCTGACATGCTGTCTGAGCGAACACGGTCGAACGTGCAATGATTGAGCGACAGCTACAGTTTATGCAATCAAAGGTGCAGCCAGTTCTCCACCAAAGACCTTCGCACAGATGACACCAGCTGCCTTCACTGACAAACTATGGTGCCATCAAGATGAGGATGATTGGAAAAGCACTCCTGAGCGGATTCTGAGTCTTGTGGTAATCTTCCCTGCTCTCACTTAGGCGCGAGGCGTCTGGAGCTTAGATTGGATTGTGAGAGTTTTTCGATCTGTTTTGGGTTTTTTGTTGCTGACTGTGGTTTTTGGTTTGAGAGGCACTGAAATAGCAGTCTTCACTAGCACTAGTGCACTGGAACTTACCGCAAACCGCAGCTCCCATGATGCTGATGCTAGGAAAAGAACTACTGAGCGGACTCTGAGTGCGCCCTGAGTGCCGCAGCTTTTGGTGTCATTTTCACACTAGACCATGTCTCACCCTCCTGTTTCACCGTTCTCTCTCTTCTCACCACTTTCGTTGCGACCCGGCGTTGTCGGTGTTTGCTTCGAAGTGTCAGGGTGAATGTCATGCCTGGACGACTGCTCTTTGTGATCTCGGGGATTCTGGCTGGGGGGATCCCTGGTTTCTGCATTGAGCTTTGTTGCTTCTTGTTTTGGCCCCTAGTGTTTTTGTCGTGGTTCTCTGTTTTGCTTCTTTTTTTCCGTCCAACGCCGTATGGCTTCCGCCAGGTCGTTCAACATGTTTCAGAGCATGTTGCATGTGGGATTAATTGATTAATTAAGTCACGCAAGGGCCGATGCTGTAGTGGCCGCAAAAGTAAACTGGTAGAGGACCGATACATAGTCCTATTCTGTCACGTTCAAAAGCCACGAAACAAAGCACAAAGAAACAAAAGCGACAACAACGCCGAACACAAAAACAAAAAACAACACACACAAAAAGCAAACAACCACACAACCACAAAAAAGTGACGTGACAGTGACCAGTTTATGGGTGAAAAAGATCTATTGAGGCAAGAGGTGATCACTTAGTATCATTTCGACGCATGCAAATGACAACTCTTATGTGCCATGTTGACGCAGGCCCATAAATCCAAACAACAATCGGACCAACCACAAAATCACAATGGGCCACTTCAGAGGGTGCAGGAAGCAACAAAGCTCAATGCGGAAACCAGGGATCCTCCCAGCCAGGATCCCCGAGATCACAGAGAGCAGCCTTCAGCATAACATAACACCCTGACACTTTGAAGCAAACACCGCAGGCAGTCGGTGAGAGGCCCTTCAGGAAGGTACCTTAAGGGGGGAGCTTGAGAAATTGAATTTGAAGGTCCGTTGAGGAAGGCTTCGAAGCCCCCTTAAGGTGCCTTCGAAGCCTTCGAAGCTCCCTTAAGGTACCTTCAAAGGCTTCAGCCAAAGGCTTCAACGCTCGAAGCCACCTTAAGGTACCTTAAGGGAGCTTCGAAGGCTTCGAAGGCACCTTAAGGGGGCTTCGAAGAATTCGTCCAAGCCCGCTTAAGATACCTTCGAAGTCTTTGGCGAAGACCCCTTAAGGTACCTTCGTCGAAGCCCCCTTAAGGTACCTTCGAAGGCTTCGAAGCCCCCTTAAGATACCTTCGAAGCCTTCGAAGCCCCCCTTAAGGTACCTTAAGGCCCCCTTAAGGTAGCTTAAGGGCTTCGGTTCCTCGTTCACCCCCCCCTCCCCATCCGTCCCCCTTCGGCAAAGGCTTGAGGTACCTTCGAAGTCTTCGGCGAAGACCCCTTAAGGTACCTTCGAAGGCTTCGAAGCCGCCTTAAGGTACGTTCGTCGAAGGCATGATCTAAAATCTAATTCGCTTGCCTTCCACAATGCCATGATCTAAAATCTAACTCTTTATTTAAACTTCCACCCCCTTCTTGCCTTCCACAGTGCCATGATCTAAATTCTAACTCTTTATTAAAATTCCCCCCCTTGCCTTCCACAATGCCATGATCTAAAATCGAACTCTTTATTTAAACTTCTCCCCTTGCCTTCCACAATGCCATGATCTAAATTCCAACTCTTTATTTACACTTCCTCCCCTGTCTTCCACAATGCCATGATCCAAAGTCAAACACTTTATTTAAACTTCCCTCCGCTTGCCTTCCACAATGCCATGGTCTAAAATCCAACTCTTGTTTTTTAAAACTTGAATCTAAAATCTCACTTTTTATGAACTTCCCCCTCCCTTGCCTTCCACAATGCCATGATCTAAAATCTACTGTTTATTTATAGTTCCACTCTTGCCTTCCACAATGGCATCATCTAAAATCGAACTCTTCAAAATTTCCCCCCTGCCTTCCACCATGCCATGGTCTAAAATCTAACTTAAACTCCCCCCCGGCTTGCCTTCCACAATGCCATGATCTAAATTCCAACTCTTTGTTTAAATTTCATCCCCCTGCCTCCACAATGCCATGATCTAAAATCTAACTCTTTATTTAAACTTCCCTCCTTGCCTTCCACAATGCCATGATCTAAATTCGAACTCTTTATTTCAACTTCCCCCCCTTGCCTTCCACAATGCCATGATCTAAATTCCAACTCTTTGTTTAAACTTCTCCCCTTTGCCTTCCACAATGCCATGATCTAAAATCTAACTCTTTATTCACGTCGCTTCGCGACGGCAACCGCCCGCACCGCATCGTTGGGCTCACACAGCAGAGATATATCTATATAGACCCACTGCCTGCTAAGCATCCGGAAGAGCAAACCGATACCAAAACCTATGATTTGTGGTGCAGGAAGGGTGGCGGAACAGGGTGGCAGGACATTAAGGCTACTGATTTGTGGTGCAGGAAGGGTGGCGGAACAGGGTGGCAGGACATTAAGGCTATTGATTTGTGGTGCAGGAAGGGTGGCGGAACAGGGGGGCAGGACATTAAGGCTATTGATTTGTGGTGCAGGAAGGGTGGCGGAACAGGGTGGCAGGACATTAAGGCTATTGATTTGTGGTGCAGGAAGGGTGGCGGAACAGGGTGGCAGGACATTAAGGCTATTTATTTGTGGTGCAGGAAGGGTGGCGGAACAGGATGGCAGGACATTAAGGCTGTTGATTTGTGGTGCAGGAAGGGTGGCGGAACAGGGATGAGGGGGGATGAAAACTATTGATTTTTGGTGCCTGACAGGTGGCTGAAGAGGGTATTAGGAGGGCATCAAGGCTATTGATTTGAGGTATTTTAAGGGGCAGGACGGGTGGCAGAAAAGAGGAGCAAGACATCAAGCCGACGGCGCATGAGATGTAGCACCCATCGGCGTCAAGGAAAAACTTTGTTCCTTGACAAATTTTTTAAAAAATAGCACAATAATACTCACCATGCTTGGTGCTATTCCATGTTCACATCTCACTTGCCCTGGGCTTCTATGGAAGATCTCCGAACTAATGCCCGCTGATGGGTGTTGATCCGCGCTGATGCGTGCTGATCGGCGCTGATCCGCACTGATCCGCGCTTATTAATCGCTGATCCGCTCCGCGCTGATCCGCGCTGGGCCGCGCTGGACCGCGCAGAGTCGCGCTGATCCACGCTGATCCGCGCTGATCCGCGCTGATCCGCGCTGATCCGCGCTGATCCACGCTGGTCTGCGCTGGTCCGCGCTGGTCCGCGCTGATCCACGCTGATCTGCGCGCTGATCCGCACTGGCCAGCGCTGGTCCGCGCTGGTCCGCGCTGATCCGCGCTGGTCCGCGCTGATCCGCGCTGGTCCGCGCTGGTCCGCGCTAGTCCGCGCTGGTCCGCGCTGATCCACGCTGATCCGTGCTGATCCGCGCTGATCCGTGCTGGTCCGCGCTGGTCCGCGCTGATCCGCGCTGATCCGCGCTGATCCGCGCTGATCCGCGCTGATCCGCGCTGATCCGCGCTGATCCGCGCTGATCCGTGCTGATCCGCGCTGATCCGTGCTGGTCCGCGCTGATCCACGCTGATCCGTGCTGATCCGCGCTGATCCGTGCTGGTCCGCGCTGGTCCGCGCTGATCCGCGCTGATCCGCGCTGATCCGCGCTGATCCGCGCTGATCCGCGCTGATCCGCGCTGGCCCGCGCTGGCCCGCGCTGATCCGCGCTGATCTGCGCTGATCGGCGCTGGTCCGCGCTGGTTCGCGCTGGTCGGCGCTGATCCGCGCTGGCCCGCGCTGATCCGCGCTGATCTGCGCTGATCGGCGCTGGTCCGCGCTGGTGCGCGCTGGTCGGCGCTGATCCGCGCTGATCCGCGCTGATCCGCGCTGATCCGCGCTGATCCTGCTGATCTGCGCTGATCCGCGTTGATCCGCGCTGATCCGCGCTGATCCGCGGTGCGCCGCGCTGATCCGCGCTAAATTCTTGCGTACTCAGCTCTTGCTCTAGATCAGCGCAGTTCAGCACGGATCAGCGCGGATCAGCGCGGATCAGCGCGGATCAACGCGGATCAGCGCGGATCAGCGCGGATCTCCAATGTTTGGAAGCAGTCAAGCTGGCTCGGACCAATTTTCATGTCAAACTCGATTTTTCCTTGTTTTTTCTCGATTTCTTGATCGTTTTCATGGATTTCTCTTGGTTTTCAGCAAGAATCGATGGTTTTCATTGATTTTTCGATGGTTTTCATTGATTTCGAACTTTTTATGGAGTTTTCCATGTATATATGGTTTTATAGGTTATTCGATGGTTTTTACCGATTTTCTTTATTCTCAATCGATTTTCCATGACCGAGTATCTTGAACTTCCACAGATTTTGTCCAACATGGATCAGCGCAAAGGTCCGCAGTTTGTCCCCAACAGCGTAAGCTGACGGGGTCTTCAGCCCAGAATAGCTCCGGTGCACTGGTGCAGGCACCGGGTCAAGTTCAACGAGGTTCCGGAGAAGGTTCCGAAGGTTCCCGAGAAGGTCTAGGATTTGGTGCAGAGACAGGTCAGGTTCAACAGGGTTCCGGAAATTCCAGAGAAGGTTCCAGGAAGCCCGGGTGCAAAGCCAAGTCAACAGGTTCAACAGGGTTCCGGAGAAGGTTCCGGAGAAGGTCTGGGAGGCGCCAGGTCAGGTTCAACAGGGTTCCGGAGAAGCTCTTGGGAAGCCTTGGTGCAAAGCCAAGTCAGGTTCAACGGGTCCCGGAGAAGGTTGCTGAGAAGGTCCCGGAGAAGGTTTTGGGAATCTTTTGTGCAGGGCCAGATCAGTTCAACAGGGTTTCGGAGAAGGTTCCGGAGAAGGTCTGGGAGGCTTTGGTGCAAAGCCAGGTCACGTGCAACAGGGTTCCGGAGAAGGTTCCGGAGAAGGTGTGGGAGGCTTTGGTGCAGAGCCAGGTTAGGTTCAACAAGGTTCCGGAGAATGTTCCGGAGAAGGTTCCGGGAGGCTTTGGTGCAGAGCCAGGTCAGGTTCAACGGGTCCCGGAGCAGGTTGCAGAGAAGGTCCCGGAGAAGGTTTGGGGAATCTTTGGTGCAGGGCCAGGTCAGGTTCCAACAGGTTCAAAGTGTTTCCAGCGCTTGGTTTCGCAGCACGCTTCAGAAAGATTTGTAAAAATAAAACGTTGCGGCTGTTGGGGATACCACCGAAGCTTATTTTCTTTATAGTTGCTTGCCTGCATTTCCATTTTTTTTTTAGCCGCATTTGTATAGTAGTTTAATTGTACCCTTTAAGCAATTCCACTGACGAGAAAAGTATCTAGAACCCAAACTATTTCGTGTGTCTCCGTTTCCCGGAAACGGGTTTTGGCACGAATAATTTGAAGAAGGAGAGAGTACGCTGAAGTTGCTGCACTTGGGGTTCAATGATGCGAAGAAAATTTCACCAGCAATCGGGCAGACATGTTTGATTTGTGGCCAGCATCTTTAATTGCATAATCAAAACCCGTCACTGTAAAGTTGTTTTCTTTAATTTTGTCCAAGTTGGGACTGCATTAAGAATTATCAACGGCTTCTCCGGGACCAAAGCATATCCT
>CAMXCT020002633.1:65539-92370 GCA_947184155.2 Cladocopium goreaui
CTCCGGGCCCGGCCACCTGCGGAACCGCAAAAAAAGATGTTGCAAACCAAAAAATTGAGGTCAAAAAGTTGAAAAACACGGGTTTTTTTTCACTTTTCGCTTGCCGATTTTGGACGGGCGCGTTCACGAACAGGTGTCTTCCGTACTGTTTTTTACAGTGTTTTTTGAAGGCGAGCGTCACGACCTATCAAAAAAAGGAGGTTTTGGCCGAATAATGGGCCCCCCCCCCCAGGTAAACCTGTAACCTTTTACGAGTGCCATCCGGACGATCACGCCCCAGCACCTTCGGTGCGGGCGGATTTAAACTTCCTCCCGCTTGCCTTCCACAATGCCATGATCTAAATTCCAACTCTTTATTTACACTTCGCCCTCTTGCCTTCCACAATGCCATGGTCTAAAATCCAACTCTTGTTTTTAAAACTTTGATCTAAAATCTGACTTTTTATTTGGGCCAATTTTGACTTGACATTCGGCATGCAAACGACAGCAAAACAGGCAATACAGTGGGACAGTAGGCGACCCGATGGCTCAGTTGTAGGCAGCGGAGGAAATCTACAGTTGCCGCGCGCAAAAAAAAGAAATTAATTGAACTTTCCTTCAAAAATCCTGTCGCACCTGCTGGCATGGTCCGGCCCATATTTGAGGTTTGAACAATTTTTTGTGGTCGGCGCCCGTTGGTTTTCGGCGGGTCGCACTTGAGACTCCCGAGTGGACCAGCAGGGATTCGAACCACCACCGACAGTCTGTCAGCGCTGGCAAGACTAACGCCATACCAACTGAGCCATCGGGTCGCCTCATAGATTTGAGGTTTGAACAAGGTTTGCTTGAGGTTTGTACATATGAAAAACTAGCATGCCAGAGCTTTGCCACTTGAAGTGTTCCTGCCATTGTAAACTGGCTGACTGGGGCGCGTATTCCGAGTTTGTTCGAGGTTTGTACATATGAAAACATAGCATGCTAGAGTACTGGCAGCCAACGTGCTTTTCTTGAGTCTTTTCCCGGCGGGTTGATGCTTGCTTATGTTGCTGGAAGCGTTAGCACAGACCTCAATGTTTGAGAGAGAATGGCATGTCTATGTGTCTCACAGGCAGTTTGCCAGTCAGCAACTGCTGGGTCAGTGGTCTGGCCGCTGGCTGAAGATTTCATCTTTACTCAATATGCATCCCCTTGCTCCTGGAATTTTAACATTGGATGTTGTGCAAACGAGAAGTCTCTTAGATTGATCGCACACGATTTTTCACGTTTGTGTTTGTATCAACATTGGTATTGGGGGAAGGGGGGGGAACTCATTGAATCCAATTCAAGCTTCGGCAGGCAGTCGGTGAGAGGCCCTTCAGGAAGGTACCTTAAGGGGGGAGCTTGAGAAATTGAATTTGAAGGTCCGTTGAGGAAGGCTTCGAAGCCCACCTTAAGGTGCATTCGAAGCCTTCGAAGCTCCCCTAAGGTACCTTCAAAGGGTTCAGCCAAAGGATTCAACGCTCGACGCCACTAGGACCTTAAGGGAGTTCGAAGGCTTCGAAGGCATAAGGGGCTTTCGAAGAATTAGTCCAAGCCAGCTTAAAAAAGAACCTTCGAAGTCTTCGGCGAAGGACCCCTTAAGGGACCTAGTCGAAGCCCCCTTAAGATAGAAGGCTTCGAAGCCCCCTTAAGGTGCCCCTTAAGGTACCTTAAGGCCCCCTTAAGGTAGCTTAAGGGCTTCGGTTCCTCGTTCACCCCCCCCCCTCCCTCTCCGTCCCCCCTTCGGCAAAGGCTTGAGGTACCTTCGAAGTCTTCGGCGAAGACCCCTTAAGGTACCTTCGAAGGCTTCGAAGCCGCCTTAAGGTACGTTCGTCGAAGGCATGATCTAAAATCTAATTCGCTTGCCTTCCACACTGCCATGATCTAAAATCTAACTCTTTATTTAAACTTCCACCCCCTTCTTGCCTTCCACAGTGCCATGATCTAGATTCTAACTCTTTATTAAAATTTCCCCCCCTTGCCTTCCACAATGCCATGATCTAAAATCGAACTCTTTGTTTAAACTTCTCCCCTTGCCTTCCACAATGCCATGATCTAAATTCCAACTCTTTATTTACACTTCCTCCCCTGCCTTCCACAATGCCATGATCCAAAGTCAAACACTTTATTTAAACTTCCCTCCGCTTGCCTTCCACAATGCCATGGTCTAAAATCCAACTCTTGTTCCCCAACAGCAGAATGCTTTGGGCCTGCCGCCTCGTTTCGCCGGTTCCGGGAACCAGGGTTCCGAGAACCGGTTCCGGGAACCAGGGTTCGGGGCAAGGTTCCGGGAACCCAGGGTTCCGGGAACCAGGGTTCGGGGCAAGGTTCCAGGAACCCAAGGTTCCGCAAACCAGACTTTCAAGCAAGGTTCTGGGAACAATGGGTTCTGGCTACCTTTTGGGTTCCGGGACGTCAAGGTTCCGGGAAGGTTCCGGGCACACTTGGCTTTCGACAAGGTTCCGGGAACCTTACCATGGTTTCGAGCAGCCAGAGCCTGGATTGTGCCAAAGTTCTGGAATCACCAGAACACCAATTTTGAGACATCCTGCAAACCCAGAGTTTGGGGAACCAGGATTCTGGCAAGGTTCCAGCAACACTGGGTTCCGACAAGGTTCCGAGAACCACCACAGATGCGGACCCACAGTTTGGATATACTTCCTGGATTATGCCACAGGTTCCGGACAGGGACAAGGTCAGAGTTCTGGCAAGGTTCCGAGGTTCCGGAAACAACCCAGGGGTCGGATATACGCCGTGGGTTGTACCAAGGTTCATGCTACGGACAGGGTCCCAGAAAACCAATTTGCAAGGAAACCAAGGTTCCAGGACCAAAAGGGCCCGGTCAACGAGCAATCGCTGACAGGGGGGGGACAGCGTGACAATAAATCAGCGCGTCTCGGTTCCGGAAACCCAGGTTTCCAATATACGCTGTGGGTTGCGCCAAGGTTCCGGAAACGAGGGTTCCAGGAAGACAAGGTTCCAGGGACACAAGGTTCCAGGAACACAAGGGATTCCGGAAATCCCCCAGCCAATCTTGGGTGCTTTGTGGCCCCTCACTGAATTCCGAATTCATGTTCGTTTGCTCAGTGGGCGCACGACTGACCTGTTCTGATGTTGCTGTAAAATCTTCTGTTTGAACTGTTCCGATGTCGCATCTACCAAAGCACATGCCACATCAAGCAATTAAGTTCGATGCCTTGGAACACCTAAATATTGGCAGCAAACCTGTGTGAGGCTTCTCGAAGCCAGGTAGATGATTTTTTGAAGCTAAGTGACCAAACAGCAACACACAATGAAACTTCAGACACAGTTGTGACACAACAACCAAGTATTGACATGAAACTAATTCTGGAATCATGATGGACAATTTGGCCAAAACCAACTGTTTCACCAATCACTTGCGCAAACTGACCGATGTTGTCCAAGCACGACAAGATAATCCCAAACCAACACACACACAATTTTGTAAACACTTAATGACACACCGTGGTCTGCAAATACTGCCATTCGTTTGTAACCAAATGTATGTAAATTCAACTATGCGCGCTTTCTTAAAGAACATGTCTCATCCTGCCTTTGGTCCAAAAGGGGAGGGGGCAAGGCGGGCAAAAAATCGCCGAAGAGACTTAGGCTATGGAATCCTGTTCCTGCCATCATTAATCCCTCTTGGGTTGCAAAGTTGGACCGCTGTTTGAAACCAACCGCTGCCGGTTCCGGGAACCAGGGTTCCGGGCAAGGTTCCGGAACTCAGGGTTCCGGGAACCAGGGTTCGGGGCAAGGTTCCAGGTTCCGCAAACCAGACTTTCAAGCAAGGTTCTGGGAACAATGGGTTCTGGCTACCTTTTGGGTTCCGGGACGTCAAGGTTCCGGGATCCCCAGGTTCTCGGCGCCAGGAAGGTTCCGGGCATACTTGGCTTTCGACAAGGTTCCGGGAACCTTACCATGGTTTCGAGCGGTTCTGGAATCACCGGAACACCAATTTTGAAACATCCTGGAAACCCAGAGTTTGGGGAACGAGGGTTCCGGCAAGGTTCCAGCAACACTGGGTTCCGACAAGGTTCCGAGAACCACCGCGGATGCGGACCCACAGTTTGGATATACTTCCTGGATTATGCCACAGGTTCCGGACAGGGACAAGGTTGCGGAACAACAATTTTCAAGAAGCCCAGCCCAG
The DNA here is from genome assembly GCA_947184155.2 of Cladocopium goreaui. Taxonomy (NCBI): domain Eukaryota; class Dinophyceae; order Suessiales; family Symbiodiniaceae; genus Cladocopium; species Cladocopium goreaui. Next base: position 69,711 of record CAMXCT020002633.1, read on the forward strand.
GTTCCAGGGAACCAGGGTTCTGGCAAGGTTCCGAGGTTCCGGAAACAACCCAGGGGTCGGATATACGCCGTGGGTTGTACCAAGGTTCATGCTACGGACAGGGTCCCAGAAAACCAATTTTCAAGGAAACCAAGGTTCCAGGACCATATAGGCCCTGTCAACGAGCAATCGCTGACAGGGGGGGGCACAGCGTGACAATAAATCAGCGCGTCTCGGTTCCGCAAACCCAGGGTTCCAATATACGCTGTGGGTTGTGCCAAGGTTCCGGAAACGAGGGTTCCAGGAAGACAAGGTTCCAGGAACACAAGGGATTCCGGAAATCCCCCAGCCAATCTTGGGTGCTTTGTGGCGGGTTCCGCACATGCCGATTCATGTTCGTTTGCTCAGTGGGCGCACAGCGTCGGTCGACTGACCTGTTCTGATGTTGCTGTAAAATCTTCTGTTTGAACTATTACTGTACTCGTTCAGTGTTGTTTGTAGGGGGCATTTCATGAAATAGATTGACCACTACATTTTGGCCCAAGGTGGCATTCATAACATAACTGCGTTTGCTGTTGCTTTCAACAATTTTTTTTGGGTCTCATTTACCAGCGTGTTTGGTTTCAACTGCTTTGGTTACGTTGACACATGTCGTTTGCTGGGTTTACCACTGAACAAGACGGTTTTTCATGCGTCATTTCAGGTGCAAATCATTTTGTTGCTTTTTCATTGCTTTAGCTTTGCACTCCCTGCGGTCCTCCCGGGCTGCGCATGGTGGGCATCGTCGGTGGCCCTGTATTGATTTCACTGGGATTTGCATTTCGTTTGAGTGACGATTCTTTCAGCTGCATAGTCATTCGTTTACCTTGGAGTTTGATACTGGCTTGCTTTTTCATTTCGACAGCTGTGCGTTTGGACCTTCATTTGACCATGGATGGAGCAGACATTTTTTGTACGGATCCCAGTGACGCAGAGGGAGACTTTGAAGACTGGTCAGTCGTTTCGGAGGCAGTTTCACCAACCTACAGAATTCAGAATTCAGGTTCAGTTTCACGGCCACCTAGCTGTAAATCAGCACCTTTACCAGCACCTGCATACAGGCATGATTTGTCAGTTTCTCGCATGCAGTCAAGGGCTCCTGTTTCATTTCAGTTTGGAGGGCTTGCAGCTCCGTCGCATCCTCAACCCAGTTTTGCATCTCCTGTAGAGCGTTCAAGTGGCTTGCAATCACCAGATGTTCAAGTTAGCATTCCACGTAGTTTGCAGCTGCAACATGACATGCCAGGGACCACCAATTTTGAGGATTCGGTTGAATGTATGCTACCACCTGTCAAATCCAGGAAGTTGGCAAGCCGTACAGGTGTTACGAAGTTTCCGTCGGGACCTGGATCGTCGGACATTACCAGGGTTCGGCAAGCATCGAATTCACCATTGGTGATGTCACTGTGGAATTCTGTGATTTCTTTATTTACAGCTTTTTCTCCTTTGTTGGAACAGCTGCAAACCAGTGCGTATCGCACACAGCATTATGAGAGACTGGTCAACAATTTCGCGGCTTCAACCTTGATCAAGTATTGTTCTGCACTTCAGAATTTCCATTCACTCTTGGTGGATTTGAGACTTCAACTAGAAGGGCTCACGGAAATGAACCTGGCGGACATTCTTGTGGCGGGGCACTTATCCAGACATTCGTCGGATTCCACATCATCAGTGTCAATGATGATCAAAGCTTTAAGATGGGGATACAAACAATTGCAGATTCAACCTTTTGGTGTGGCATTTGGGTCATTGCTGAATTCATTTCAGACGAAGATTCCCCATGACAGGCGTGAGAGTTTGCCCTTCAGCTTGTATGTGTTATCACAATTTGAGCGGCATATCTTGGTGCGGGAAACTTCACAGGATGAAATTTTGATTCTAGGGGCTTTCCTGTTGCTCCTGTTCTCAGGATTGAGATTTGCAGATTTACAACGCACCGCACCCACATCCTTGCAATGGGATGGTGCCATTCTTAGAGGACTGGCCTGGCGTACCAAGACATCGTCAGCAGGAACCCCGTTCGGGGCTGTGGCAGCTGGTTTCCTGTCAACTGGGACATACAACTGGTTATATAATTTTTTGATAACTTTGGACGAGGTGTTGACACAGTATGGATCAGCCGACATTGATTTTATGCTGCCAAGCAGTGGACCCAGCGGTCTGCGTGTTCCATTGCAGCCCATGAGCTACGCAGAGGGGCTGTATTTCTTGCGCAGATTCCTGTCTCTTCCATGGAAACAAAAGCCTCTTTCAGTAGGAACTTCACCGAGTTCGTATACGATACATGGTCTCAAATCAACATTGATTTCCTGGGCCACACAATTGGATTTGTCCGACGAACACAAGAGGCTTCAGGGAAAGCACCAAGCTCGGAATTCATCCACCAGACTTTACAGTCGGGATGACGTTCATGGAGCCATCAAACTCCAGCAGACCCTTATTCAGGCGATTCATGGTGGATGGAAACCAGTTACACCACTCGCTAGAGGTGGCCAAATTCCTCTGGTAGAGCCAGATTTTGTGTTGGAAAGATACAACAAGACGGCACCAGATCACTCTTGGGGTTTCCTGCCATTTCATGGACAAAGCTTTGAGTTGCCTGAACAAGGCCCAGCACTTCCAGCAGCAGACATTGACGAGGTGGCAGCGTCCTCATCTTCTGATTCAGGTGAGAGTGATAGCTCCTCCAGCTCCTCGGCGTCCAAACCTCGGGCCAAATCCACCAGAACCACTGAGGTGGAGATAGCTGATGAGGTTGTAGGGGCTCTCCATCGCAATACATGGCATGTCATGATTTCCCAGTTCATGCGTTGTGACAGAGAGGTCATTCAGACAGCTTGCGGCCGTCATTTTGAAGTGACTAAACTTTTAGCGGTGCAGGAGTTGCAATTGAGTGGCAACCAAAGCTTATGCGGCCATCCAGGCTGTCGCAAAGGTTGGAATGCAGTCGGGGCCTAACGGCTGCTAGTTCTTCACCTGCATGTGCATGATGCGTCTCATTGTAACCAATGGTTTTTAAAAAACATGTTGGGCAGTTTCACGGCAGTGATAGCGGCTTTCGCTTTCAAAACAAAAGACGCTGTGGCAGCGATGCGTGGTTTCTGTTTGGAACCCAGTCAATTTTTTTCCACATGTGTGGAGCTTCACATCAGTTCGATCAGGGTTGATGCATGGCATTTGCGGAATACTCATTAGGGTCAGCATTGCATCTATTGATGTCATTATGAGCTTTGCTTCATTGTTGCTGATGGGTTCAGCCGTTGCTTCATTAGTTGCTTTTTTCGCGTGTCAGTTCACTTGATCATTAGTCATGCTTTTACACATCAACACAGATGCAAGAGCATCCACTGATTTTGAGACCAGCGTCTCTTGCGTCAAGCGTTGTCAATTTTTCCCATCTCGTGTGGACGGGCTCAGCTTGTAGGTGGGAGTTTGATCTCACCACATGCTTCACAACAGCATCCATGCGTTCACAGCTTTTATATATATACTGCTTTTTATTTGTGGTTTCCATTTTGTTCCAGGTGAACTCAATTCTTCCGAGTGGAAGTTTGCTTCAAATTTAAACAGACACATCTAGGCGTTTACACCATTCTGATGCATCTCCCGGTTGCAACTTCAGGGTTTCCGAGAGAGTTGGCGCGCCAGCCATGAGTCTTTCTGATATCTTGGTTTCAGCACAGGTTCTCCCGCAACATGCGGATCAATTGATCAACGATGGATGGACCACAGAGCACTTTGCCTTGTGTGCAACTTCACTGGAAGATTTCGATGCAGTTATGACGGACCTTTTTGACACTGGTCTTAGTCCTCTTCACAAGGCTTCTTTGCGACTGGCATGGAAGAAATGTCAATCATCAACCCATCAGGGCGCTTTGGCTCCTACACCAGCGGTGGCCAACCCGGAAGTGGCAGCTCCACCATTGGCTGGCTCATGGTCGGAGACATTTGCACCAAAGCTTACGTCAGCGAACGTTAGCCAGATTAAGGCAGCTTTCAAGAAGAATTACCCGGCGGAAGTCCTGTTGCCGGAGAATTTGCCAAGTCTCAGACTATTGTCTATGGTCGTCCATCAGAAAAGCAAGCAAGATTTCAAATGGATTCCATGGAAGTATCGACTCACATCAGCGAAATGTGACGAGCTGACATCGTCCAAGTCATCAAAGATGGCTCGTGCGGAAGGTATCCAGCTCCATTCCATTTTGATGGATGAGCCTCCTGCGATGGAGATTTCGAATGGTGGACTAGGTCTTCATGCTCTTCGACAGATGTTCGAAACATTCGCATTTGCAATGGCCATGGCAGAGGTTTGCCATCTTTCATCTCTCAAAGCATACTACCTGAAGTTTTTGTCTTTGATGACACAAAAGTTTGATGCAGATACGGGGTTGCGAGGGCCGACAATCTTGGAGGCACAAGCGGCTGACAAGGCCTTGATGACCACAGCCATTGACCTTGTCACAGAGAGGTCGTGGACATGGGACGACGCATTATATGAAGTTACACACATTCGTGCAGACCTTACATCACTACTGCAACCTCGGCCGAAATTACCCAAGCCGACGGTTCCTATGCGTCCGGAGTTTTCTTCTGGAAAGGGCCAATCACAAGGGTCTCGACCAGGACCATATACCAAAGGCACTGCAAAGGGTAAATCGAAAGGGAAACCCAATCGGGTACAATGGTTAACCGAGATGGTTGTCAAGGGCGAGAAGAAACAGCTGTGTATGAGATTTCAATCAGGGAAATGCACCCTCAATGACAATTGCAAGTTTCATCACGGTTGTGCGTATCCTGTTGGCGACAGTGCTTGCGGCAAACACCATGGGGCCTTGGTTCATGAGAAGACTCCACACTGACTTGGTATGGACACATCAGACGCTACAGTTTCTGATACTGGAATACAAGCATCCTCAAGACTGAATCCAGTCACATCTCCAGCGGCAGTTTCACCAGTTGTCCAAGACAACACATTGCATGAAGTTTCACATTTGCATGTAGACGAGGTTGAAGAGTGTGCATTAGATAAGGATTCCAATCTCCAGAAAGCATCGCTGGAATCCATTCCCAGATCAGTACCATCAACTGCAATTCATCATCAATCGCTTCATACATACAGGATTTTTCTTGATATTTGTTGCGGGCTCCATGCACCCTTGTCAGCAGCGGTGAGGCAGCTTTCAGGGGATATTTTGCAGTTTGATATCCTCATCCATTCTACCGATGATTTGTTGGACAATCAGTGCTACGAGAGCTTACTTCGAGTGTGCGCATCAGGAATTGTAGCCTACGCTGGGGCTTCTCCCAGCTGTTGCGAATATTCTCGTTTAAAGTTGAGGCCCGGTGGACCTCCTGCTTTGAGAACTCCCGAGTTTTTGCAAGGTCGTCCAGACCTGACCAGCACGCAGTTGTTGCGTGTCCAAGAAAGTAGTATCATGCTCGAAAGATGTATAACGTGTATCAGATTGGTATCATCTTCTGGGGGACATGGTCACCTCGAGCAACCAGCTTCAGCTATGAGTTGGGATGAGCCATTCGTCCAGCAATACCTCCAGCAGGAGGCCTGCAGTTGCGTTTCCATTTCCGCTTGTGGTTACGGCCGAGATTGGAGTAAAACATGGTTGTTAGCATCCACATTTTCCGACCTTGAGAAACTTGCGTGGTCTTGTCCCCATCCGAAGGGCACTCACCAACAAATAGCAGGCGCCCTTGCACCTGAAGGACATTTCCTTAGCCGGGATACGGCCCAGTATCCGCCTTTGTTAGCTGCGAAGTTTGCTGAGCTAATTTTTCCGCTGCTTACAACCAATGGCACCACGCTTGCACTTTCCCATTTGGACCAATATTTGCCGGTCAAATCCCTTGCGGACCCACCTTTCTCCAGGCAGGATGGGGGCGGTTTTGCCTCACAAGCAGACTGGAGTGCTCAGCATTCCTATGAAGACTGTTTCCAAACTCTCAGGAAATTTTTTTTCTCCCATATCATGGATCATAGACTTGATAAAGTAATCCTTAGTGCCTTTGCTAGCAGATCGGAGGTTCCTCCGTTTTCGATGGAGCAACTTGCACCATTTCGGCGTTTTTTGGATGAATTCCTTATGGCCCAAGGCCATGTGCCAGACTGGACCATTCCTAAAGATCAGAATATTGCCTTGTTTATTTTGCAGCGTCTATGTCAGTGCATGGAAGATCCCGACACTGACTTGTTTCCATATCTAATTGAGGGCGTGCCATTAGGTATTAATGAAAATATCGCCCCTTCCAAATGCTTTCCGTTGCAGCCTATTTCCACTGAGTTTGATCCACCTTTGCTACCCCAACTGGAGTTCAGCTGAAGATGACCCGGAAACAGTTCGCGAACTGATTCAAAAAGAGGTGGATTCCGGATGGGTTGAACAATTCCCAGGTAACCTGGAGGATGCTCAACAGTTTTTTGGTAATGGTTTAGCCATAGGTCGCCTCGGTCTGGCACTTAGCGACAGCCGTCCACCCCGCCTAGTCCTTGACTCCACCATATGCGGTGTTAATCCCCAGTGTAAGGTTCCTGAAAAAGCCCAGCTCCCTACCGCCAGGGACGTCTTAAGATCATACCCCCTTAGACAATCCAATAAAGAACTGTCCGGGGTGTCTTTTGACGTAAAGAGCGCACATAAACAGGTGGCAGTCCACCCAAAAGATAGAGGCTATCTTTGCTTTCAGTTCCAAGGAAAGATTTTCTTTTACAAAAATTGCCCATTCGGAGCGGCGGTATCTGCTCATTTTTGGTCCCGTCTCGGGGGGGTGTACCAGAGGTTATTTCACCGGTTATGCTTCCTTCCTCACGCAGCATTTTTGTACGTTGATGACCTTCTTTGGATTCAAGAAACAACCATAATTGGACTTAGTGCGACAGTGATTGCGATACTTTGCTTGTTGACAGGTTTACCGATCTCATGGAAAAAATGTGAGCTTGGATCATGCATTGTGTGGATTGGTTGGTCATTCCATATCCGATCAGGTTTCGTTTCATTGCCCGAGTCCAAGCGCCAGAAACTATTGGACTTGCTCCGCAAATTGCAATCGTCATCCCATTGTTCTCGCAAGACTTTGGAAAAATTTTTAGGCCTAGCCTTATGGGTGACCCAACTATGGCCGGACATGCGTATTTGGTTGCATAATTTGTATAGAGACCTCTATTCGATCCCGGCTTCACAATTTTCTGTAGATCCCGGTAATTGGGATCAAATTCTTGCATGTATTTCGGATGACCTGATTTTCACATCCAAACCACCCCATACGGCAATTCCAGTTCAAGGCCATTTGGTGCAAGTGCGACACCATGTAGTGTCCACCAAATTGGATTTGCAGAATTGTTTAATTTCCGATAAACGGATTTGGTTAAGAATTAGAGACCCAAATTCCTCAAAAAGGAAACTGTCATCTTCCTCCATTCGGATTTTACAATTGTATTCTCAATGGCTCCAAAATCTCTCGCCAGTGCGATCAATGTGGCCAAAACCTGTTTGGCAGGGATTATGTGTTGCTGATGCCTATGCCGCTGGTAGTAAAGCTGGCATCGGTGGTGCCATCTTTTTGCCATCCGGTGCATGCACTTGGTTCAGCCTTCAATTGCAGCATTCGGATTTTAAAGCTCTGAATATTCCGATCCATGAAGATTTACAGAAAGATATTGCCTCTCTTGAGACATTGGCTCAAATTGCTTTGGTGTTCATCACGATTCAGCAATTTCCCGGCGCTCGCATTCCAATTAAGATCCCTACTCTTTCTGATAACACTGGCGCCGAGGCCGTGTCCAATAAATTATTTACGACAAATTTACCCCTGGCCTTGTTTTTGGAAAAACTATGTTTACTCATTTCCACATCCCACGTGGAAGTTGAAGTCAACCACATTCCAGGCAAGGACAATACTTATGCCGATGCCCTCAGTCGATGGACCAACTCAGGTGACCCACCGTGCAATTTTCTTCTCAAAGACCGTATCGAACTTCAGCTTTCGACCTTGTGGAAACTTGACAGGATGCCGAGACTAGTTCCCGCATCAGCATGGATTCCTTGGAAACTTCCAGGGTCGTAGTTGCTAGCCATTGCCATGATTTCTCTTTTTCCGCATTGCTGGATAATCCCACTTGTTATGAGGGGTTTGTGTTGGCGGTCTTATCCATTCAAGTTGTCAATAGTTGTTTGAGGGGAATTGTGATCCATTGACAACATTGTTTGGATCCAACTGTCAGATCTTCGCTTGACAAATATCCAGCAATGCAAAAAAGAGAATATTAAATAAGCGCGAGTGATTTCGTGGGGAATTCGAATTGTCAATTATTTGAGTGCTTTGAAAGTTATTTGAACGTTTTGTAAATATATTATATATATATATTTATATATATATAGTTATGCTTTTGCGTTTTATGTTTGGGTTATATCTCTTGTATGTGATATAACCGGTTATGTAATGAATGTCCACCTTGAACTATTACTGTACTCGTTCAGTGTTGTTTGTAGGGGGCATTTCATGAAATAGATTGACCACTACATTTTGGCTCAAGGTGGCATTCATAACATAACTGCGTTTGCTGTTGCTTTCAACAATTTTTTTTCCCTCCCACCACACCTCTTTTGGTGCTATCACTCTTCGGTAGATTCACTTCTGCGAATTTCGGTATCATCATCAGATGATCTTCAAGACATTGTACAGCCTATCTGAACGTAGGCAATTCTTGCCTCCGGCGTTTCGATTCCGTGCCGTTATATCTCACATGTGACACTCCGTAGTGTCCTAGGTCCAACTTTGCTATCCATGCGTCCAGCCCAGAGCATCCGTTGCATTCGCCGTAGCAACCTCCAATGTTGAATTCATGAATTCATGAATTCCCTATGCGTGTACCCCCTTGTGTCTAAGACATACGGGGGGAATTGTGATCCATTGACAACATTGTTTGGATCCAACTGTCAGATCTTCGCTTGACAAATATCCAGCAATGCAAAAAAGAGAGTATTAAATAAGCGCGAGTGATTTCGTGGGGAATTCGAATTGTCAATTATTTGAGTGCTTTGAAAGTTATTTGAACGTTTTGTAAATATATTATATATATATATTTATATATATATAGTTGTGCTTTTGCGTTTTATGTTTGGGTTATATCTCTTGTATGTGATATAACCGGTTATGTAATGAATGTCCACCTTGAACTGTTCCGATGTCGCATCTACCAAAGCACATGCCACATCAAGCAATTAAGTTCGATGCCTTGGAACACCTAAATATTGGCAGCAAACCTGTGTGAGGCTTCTCGAAGCCAGGTAGATGATTTTTTTAAAGCTAAGTGACCAAACAGCAACACACAATGAAACTTCAGACACAGTTGTGACACAACAACCAAGTATTGACATGAAACTAATTCTGGAATCATGATGGACAATTTGGCCAAAACCAACTGTTTCACCAATCACTTGCGCAAACTGACCGACGTTGTCCAAGCACGACAAGATAATCCCAAACCAACACACACACACAATTTTGTAAACACTTAATGACACACAGTGGTCTGCAAATACTGCCATTCGTTTGTAACCAAATGTATGTAAATTCAATTATGCGCGCTTTCTTAAAGAACATGTCTCATCTTGCCTTTGGTCCAAAAGGGGACGGGGCAGGGCGGGCAAAAAATCGCCGAAGAGACTTAGGCTATGGAATCCTGTTCCTGCCATCATTAATCCGTCTTGGGTTGCAAAGTTGGACCACTGTTTGAAACCAACCGCTGTTGGGGATCTACGTCGGCTTATTTTTTAAAACTTGAATCTAAAATCTGACTTTTTATGAACTTCCCCCTCCCTTGCCTTCCACAATGCCATGATCTAAAATCTACTGTTTATTTATAGTTCCACTCTTGCCTTCCACAATGGCATCATCTAAAATCGAACTGTTCAAAATTTCCCCCCTGCCTTCCACCATGCCATGGTCTAAAATCTAACTTAAACTTCCCCCCGCTTGCCTTCCACAATGCCATGATCTAAATTCCAACTCTTTGTTTAAATTTCATCCCCCTGCCTTCCACAATGCCATGACCTAAAATCTAACTCTTTATTTAAACTTCCCCTTCCTTGCCTTCGACAATGCCATGATCTAAATTCTAACTTTTATTTAAACTTCCCCCCTTGCCTTCCACAATACCATGATCTGAAATCTAATTCTCTTGCCTTCCACACGACTGCCCCCAGGCAGTCGGTGAGAGGCCCTTCAGGAAGGTACCTTAAGGGGGGAGCTTGAGAAATTGAATTTGAAGGTCCGTTGAGGAAGGCTTCGAAGCCCCCTTAAGGTGCCTTCGAAGCCCCCTTAAGGTGCCTTCGAAGCCTTCGAAGCTCCCTTAAGGTACCTTCAAAGGCTTCAGCCAAGGCTTCAACGCTCGAAGCCACCTTAAGGTACCTTAAGGGAGCTTCGAAGGCTTCGAAGGCACCTTAAGGGGGCTTCGAAGAATTCGTCCAAGCCCGCTTAAGATACCTTCGAAGTCTTCGGCGAAGACCCCTTAAGGTACCTTCGTCGAAGCCTCCTTAAGGTACCTTCGAAGGCTTCGAAGCCCCCTTAAGATACCTTCGAAGCCTTCGAAGCCCCCTTAAGGTACCTTAAGGGGGCTTCGGTTCCTCGTTCACCCCCCCCCCGTCCCCCCTTCGGCAAAGGCTTAAGGTACCTTCGAAGGGGGCTTAAGGTACCTTCGCCGAAGGGTGCTCCACGACTGCCCCAAACACCGACAAAGCCGGGTCGCAACGAAAGTGGTGAGAAAGACTACCGCAGTGAAACAGGGAGGTGAAACATGGTCTAAGGTGAGAATGACAGGAAGGCTACGGCACTCAGGGCACACTCAGAGTCCGCTCAGTAGTGCTTTTCCAATCATCATACTCGCAAGGGTTATCCATGTGCATTCCACGAGTGCGGAAAGGCCTAGTGCTCAGTGGCTTTTTTTTCCCACATCAGCATCAGAATTGCGGTTGCGGTGAGCACCACAGTGCTAGTGCTCTTGCAAGTAGTCTTCATGGGATGAAGCTGCAGTATGGCTTTCTGCGCTTGGGTTACTTCGTAACTGGCAGATATTGTGCAACTATCCAATATACAGCCAATCTGGCGGAGCTGGCGTATGGACGCTTCAAGGTCAGTGACTCTCTGGGATGGGATGTTTTGTATGCCTTGAAGCTTCTGGCATGCCTTCTCTAGGAGTTTGGTGGCTTCATCAACTTCACTGGTAGTGACCTGGCAGAGGGTCAGTTGAGTAATGGACTTTGCAAGGCGATGGACAGCAGCATCTTTGATGGGAGTCGGTCGTTCCATCCCAAAGGCTAAGCTGTCTACAGGTTGTTGGGTGGCGTCCAGCCTCTGGGCATTCGGAAAACACTCACCGTGTTGCAACCTTTGTCAAGGAAAGGCATGGGGAGGTGTGGCAAAAGTCATTGGCCGGTCGAAAATTGGTTGAACGAAGGTCAAACGGCGACGGGCACCATGGCTAGATGTACTTTGACATCGTACTACACTACCATACAACAATTAAGGTAAAACAACACGAACAAAACACACCTTGAAAAAGGTTATTATAACCGCCCCCCACCGCCTCCCGTCCCCTACTGTCTCCGGCATGCTTACAGCAAAGGCAGCCACAACGGGCAGTGGTCAACCATGGGTACCCCATGGTGACCAAGCCGCTCAACCTAGGTCGAGTCACAGGCTAAATGCATGTATGGGAAACTTAGGTACCCTACGTTATCTCGAGTAGCTTACTGGAACTGCACGTGTGAGGTGGTGCGAGGTTCTTCACTGCTACCGGCGCTACTGGCTGCGGTATTGGCGGGGGGTGGATCACCACTCTCTGCTGGTTTCATCATTTGGGCGATGAGTGGGTGGTTTTGTTTTTCACGCAGGATTCGCGTCATTTCGCGAGTGAATGCTGCAGGGTCATCAACTAGTGACTAGTGCTTTAGCTTCCGCTAGTGGCCTGTCAAGGACAATGGCAATGAGCATTTCGCCACCATCTTTATGGATTATGGTTGGTTGGCCGGCTTGCACCTCTGCGAGGATTGCCACTGCCTTGTTTTCACACACAGTGCGTTCCCATTCCTCCAGGGCTCTTTGCGCTAGGGTGTCAGTTTGTGGTGGGGCCTTGAGAGCAGCTGTTGTCCCTAACGCTCTTAGGAAGGGGCTATCGGGTGGTGTGGGGGATGGGAGGTGCTGAATGGCCGCTACTGCACGCAAGACGTCATTGGTTTGGATTTCATATGACGTGGACGTTTTCTTGCTTATAGCAGGCTCGGAATCAGCCCATAGTTGTTCCAGCGTGTAGCCTGGTTTCGGCTCCATGTACCGCCGATTCCACACTGCATGGTGGGACCATTGAGGTGCGTCATGGTTGATTTCAACTGAATCTCTTTTCATGTCATATTCTTTGAGCATGTCATCTAATTCTTGCAGACTAGCGGCTCGATGAATACAACATTGTCTGACTGCACCATCAATGTGCAGTGGCCATCCCACGGGCATGTGGGAGTCTTCAAGGAGTCCATCACCATTTTGTTCTATGATTGTGCCCAGCATAGGGACATCAATGGTTGCCTTGAGGCTAACCTGTGCCCGTTTGCACTTCCACGTGTCAGGTGCTAAAAGGCCTCTGGCAGCCAACAGTTCGAGCGATGGGAATTCTGGTTGGTCATTCGTCGGCAGCACCTCTTCTTTGATAACTAACTTTAGCCCGTGCAGTGGCTGGGACTGTTCTTTTTGAGGGTCTTGATTAGGTTGGGATGCAGTATCCCTGGGTGTTGTGTCTTCAAACCAGGTGGGGCGGACCGACTGGACACCTATGGGACTGGCGGAACTTGCGGTTTTGATGCTTTCTCTGCGCAGGCTATGGTATACGGGTGGGATCATCCATGCCGGCACGAAAACTGTGATAAACTGCACGTTCCAAATGACCTGCAAATTCTGCGGTTTGACTTCGGGCGTGATGCATCTTACTTGACCATCGATCACTCTGGTATATGATTCGGAGCGGTCGAAGGATGCTGTGACTTTCAAGCCCAGGTACAGCTCTCTAAACCAGTATTCCTTGAGCATCATGAAGGAAAGGTGAGGTGCCCTCACTTCCAGTACGTGCGATGCTGGCATTAAAAGAGTGACCATCCATTCAGCTAAAAATTCAATCATTTTCACTTCGAGTTTGGGGAGGATGGTCTGGACTGCTCTAAGCGCGCCCGCAATGTCCGGGACATGCCTGCGTGAGGGCAGTCCGACCGTTCGCTTGGCATATTCATCAGCGAAGTAGAGTCTGCACAACTTGGAGACCCACTGGCTCGGCTTCTCCATGTCTATGGTGATCTTGGCCAGGGGCCATGGGTCTGGAAGCGTGGACAAGCAATGCAGCAATTCAGAAGTCAGGTCTGAGGAGATGACTGGGAGGGCTTCTCCTTGCGGGCGATAGTCAACTGCTGGCCCTACCGTGCCCTTGCTTTTTTGTGTATGGGTACGGGCGGCTATATGCACTGCTTGGATGGTGGACTCATATTGGTTGACCATAGCTCTTAAGTACTTGCATGCGCGGACTGCTGCTCTTCTTGTGTTTGGCCCATCTTCGGGCTGATTCTTGGCAGCTGTTGCCAGGATGTCTCTCGCTTCTTCTTCAGGCGACCGTTTGGGTTCCGTACCAGGTGCAGGTGCAGTCAGAGCGATGTCTTGAACTGGCGCCTCTTTCGCGCGTGGCAAGTGGTCAGGGATTGGCAACGTAGGGTGTAATCGCCATCCATCAAAGAAGTATATGCCAGGCAGGGACAGGATTTCTTGCTCTGGGCCAGTTTGCGCTACAACTTGCCCGGTGCGGGCTTTGTACAGTCCTGAAGGCAGGCACACGTAGGTGGGAAAGGGTGTGCGATCAGCCGCGTAGGCATATAGAACAACTTCAGAAAACGGTAGAGTCTGCTCGGGGAGCCACTTATGCTGAGTTGCAAAGCCTGCTTTGACTTCTTGGAGGCGCTCTCTGTTTAACCAGCGAAGGTCTGACCCCCGCACCAATATTAGTCGATATCTCGCCCGCTTCACTTCGTTCGTTTGCTGGTCGTGGTATTGGTTGGCGATTGCAAGGGGAGGGAATTCCCAAGCTGGCGCTGAATTCAGTGACCACCGGCTTAACTGTGCGAGATTCTCTTGTGCTGGGTCAGGATCAAAGTCAGGCCACCCCCATGTCGTTTCTCCTCTCCGGAGGCCCCGGATGCCATATGCAATGGTCGCAACCACCTGCGCCATGCCCATGAGCCCCATCATGTCTAGCGGGGAGACAAGTAGGGTTAACGATTTGGACCGGGTGAGTCCGACAATGATTCTGCCGAGGCAGTCTTCGGTATCTTCTGTAGGGGAGCCATTGGAGTAGTATTTGGTGTTTAAAAAACCGATACTTGGCTGAGCTACGATTGATACCTGTGCTGTTCCTCCTGCTGAGTTGGCTATCGTTTCTACGCGCAGGGTGCGGACATAATCCTTTTTGAGCACGGAGCGGTTCAAGTTGTTCTTGTGATCTGTTGCGGTGGTCATTACAAAGAGGCCATCTGCAAATCCAGCATTGTGTGGGAATGGGTGTAGTACCTCTGAGACGAGCGTTTCTAAATCTGTTGCTACTAGGCCATTAATTCTAGCATTTGTGTCCCAAAGAACTAATTGAAACCCTGGTGGTCGGTCGGGGAGTCCTCCAGAGGCGAAACTTCCCAGCTCCCACAGGCCGTTGATACATTTGCATAGGTCGGGGTACCGAACTGCCACAACTGAGTGGTATGTCACAGGACTGACTCTTGAACTGGAAGGAAGCATCAACCCCCAGGCATGGATGTCGCTCACTCCGGCGGTCTGAGAGTTTAAGACTGCTTGGATGTCACCAGCCATCGGGAGGAGGGTGGCAGCGTGCTGCAAGATCCAGGCAAGGCGTACCAGGGATCGCGGGAAGTTGACTGCTGTGCCTTCCAGTAGTTCTGCGTCCACAAAGCGGGAGTGTCGTTGCTCATGTGGCTGGGGGGCTTCAAATTGGGCTCTCAGGCCTGGAAGGACAGTGTTGGCTGTTCTGAGGTCTTCCGTATCTTGTGGCGAGAGATGGCTTGTCCATAGCTGACCTAGCGTGGGCTGGCCTCGTTTGAGGATTTGACTGAGAGTAGCTAAGCCTTCATTGGCCGAACCGTCCAACAGCCGGATCATTGCATCTGCAAGGTGAGCTGGCATATAATAATTTCGGTCGCTTCGCAGCCCATGCTTTTTGGACAACAGGAGCTGACGTGATCGTTTCGCGTTGCGGGCAGCCCGATCAATGCCGCCGGGTGTTTGCTCCGAGTCTCCTGTCCACAAGACCAGGGGTTGCTGTCTCAGCAGGCTGATGACTGCAATTTCTCGGTCAGTACCATATTGCTGGCCTTCATCAATGACCAGGAGGGAGAGCTCTTGCATGAAGCCACCCATTGTGGACCATTGCATGGTAAGATCTTGAGCAACTGTACCCCCGGTGGCTAAAATTAATTGGCACTTATTCAGCATTTGCCTTCTTTCTCTCGGGTGTATGTCAAATTTCGTGTGGGAATAACTGCTCTTGTTACGTTCTTGGTCCCCCACCAACCTGCCTATGCGCCCAAACACCCCCGACGGGGGGTCGAGCCATAGGAGGAGGTCAGCAAAGGATCTGGTACCGGAGTTCTCTTTACAGATGAATAATATTTTAAGACTGTCAGTAACATCGATTTCTATTAAGGCCAGAATGAGGATTGCCATCGATTTCGACTTGCCTGCGCCGAAAAGCCCTTGGATACACAGGTCTAACCGATTGGTGAGCAAAGCCATTGTCACTGCGCAGAGTGTGCCCAAGACATGTCCGTCTAGCTCAGCGGCAAAGGATAGTGCAGTGGAGCGAGTCCATGGGTGAAGTTCACCTTCCACATGACAAGGGATTAGCACTAGGCGCAGCAACTGGCCGCACAAATGCAAGAAATGGGATCTTTTGTTGCCATCCATTCCTTCAACTGCCGTTTGGACATTGTAAATACCTAATCCCAGGTGGTATCTGCACGGGGGGGTCTGTGCAACAGCTGTAACTTCTCTGGTAGGCTTAGTACATCCGAACATCCACATTGTGTGCAGGAAGAATGTCCCTGGGACCGGGCCTTTCTGCCCCTGAACGGTCGCATCGATGGGATCCAGGTGCTGGCCGGAGGCAGCATACCAGTCTTGAAGGGCTACCAACTGTTCTTGCGCAAAAAATTCAATGGCTGGCCCTGAGAGAAAAGCTACTTCGATGAATCTTGGATTGCACTGTCTGTGTATGCGGGAGGCAGGCAGCTCATCCTTGCTTTTGGATGTGCGTGGCGTGATGGCTAGGACCAACCCAAAAAGGATTTGAAGGTCTCTTCCGTCATCGGCTGGAGCATCTGCGGTGCCTACCATTGCGATAAGCCTACCCGTGCCGATGGGGCTAACTTTGTGATGGTGTGCATCTAGGAGGCTGAAGACCTCAGCTTTGCCAAGGCTTGGATGTCGGAAAGCAAATGCATCTTGCTCCCCTTTGACTTTCCAGTGACCGAATTCGCTGCCCTTGAAGAGGAATTCGAATGTAATTGGTTGCCATGGTTGACGGATAGGTCCAGCACTTTGCATTGTGAGCCCTGTCTCATTATGGCCTTCATTGGGGCTGAGCATTGGCAGATAATAATCTAGCATGTAAACAGCCATGGGCAATTGCAGGGTGCCAAGGAAATGTTGAACCATGGTGGTATAGTTGAGCAATTTGGTCCTTGACGCGATGGTGACAGTTGCCAACGAGGCTAGATATTGGGTTGCCTCTTGCTCCGTTTTTACTGCTGAGTTGTGAACTTCTCTGTTTTGCTTCTTGTTAGGGGCCATTATCATCATGACACACAAGATGTCATCATGCATGAATCCCCATTGCTGGTAGCGATCCCACTTCTTGGTGTTCTTTTGGTTGTTTTGTTTTTGCTTGTTTTGCTGTTTTTTGTTTTGTTGCTGGTTTTTTGTTGTTTGTTTTTTGTTTGTTGGGTTTGCTTGTCTGTTTTTGTGTGTTTTTTTTTGTGTTTTTGGTTTTCTTGCTGGGATTGCATACTGGACTGCGTACAGGCCATTACCAGTACTTTTGTGGCTATCGACAATTGACAGCCTTGCACGATAATCTCAATTCATCTTTTGCTACGATCGAACGTGTGTAACGACCTGGCGGAAGCCATGAAGGCGTTGGACGGAAAAAGAAATAGCAGTCTTCACTAGGGTGACTAAGGACGGAATTTCTGTTTAGGCGCCTCCCAGGGCCCAACGCTACTCTGCCTACGACAGCACATGTATGGTGGCACTAGCGAAGACAATTTTACAGATACAAAGGTTTTCTGCATGTTGCTCAGCTTTGCGAATACTGCCAAGAAAGTCGCTGGCTGAGACCAATCCAATGGATGGCTGCATTTTCCCCTATGAAACTAGGGGCCTGCCCCCCTTTTTTTGGTTTGGTTGGCGATGGCATGTTTGGAAGCTTGTCCCTGGCCTACGATGCTTCCCCTTTGCCATCTCTGTCCCCCCCTTTTAAAGGGGGGTTCTGATTTCTCAACATCACGGCTTCGTGATCGCGGCTGACAGACAAAATGATGATTACTATGTCTATGAAGGCCCATTGACGAGTTGATCTGAGAGGACTCTGAGAGAGGTTTTATCGTAGCCCTGCTTTCGTGTACAGCTTGGCCCATGCTAGGGTTAACTCCCAAGCTAAGGCCTTCATGTCTGCCTGGACAGCCGTGATCCCTAATTCATGTGGCATGTTTTTGATAGTGATGCAGTGGATAAGCCACTGCGTCCAATGGCAAATCGATTCGGTGGGTGTTTTTGTTTGGGCTCCGGCCCCGTTTTGTGGGTTTTGTTTTGTTTCTGCTGTTTGCTTTGCTGTTTCCGCTGGCGAAACGCAAGTCTGGCTGGGGGATTTGCGGGTCGTCGTTTTTGGTTTGGTTGTGGTTTTTTGTTTTTGTTGCTTCAATCGATTTGCCGACTCCAAGGACCCTTTGTCCTTGCAATTTGTATTTCCTGCTTACTTTCATGTAAGGACCGAGCCTTTAGCGCGACATCGGCCACACTCGAGGAAAATAAAAAAATAGGCGCCTCCCAGGGCCCGGTTTTTCGTTTTGCCCCTCTTCTTTTGCTCTGTCCTCCTGCGGAGGTGTAATTCGTTTGTTTGTTTTGGAATTCGTTCGTCTTTTCTGACTCTTTTCGGGGTGTCCTTTCCGGTGGCTCTGCATGGTTGGTCGTGTCTATCCGAGAGGGGCGGTAGGTAGCCGGCCGAAGCCATGGACCAGACTGTGCTGCAGTGAGTCTCACTGGAGCAATCCAGTGGTGCTCCCTGTAGGACAGCCTAGGGCGCCCGCGAGCAGCACAAGACTACCTACATGGTTCGGCAGTTGGTGGACGGAATGTGGTGATTCTGCAGCCTGCCTATTCTGTGGGTGAGTAGCGTTACGGATTTGGATCCACTACAATCGTCTACTGTGCATACTGCAATGCACTGCAAGTCTTTCAGGGACGATGACATCCTGAAATGTCTTGAACAGTTCTGTGGTTTGCATGTTCACGAACCTGCAACAACGAGAGCAACGTTGCCGAAGGTAGCACTGGTATGGCGGAACTGGCGTGTACAGTCATGCCAATTTTCGGCTCTCTTTTGCTGTCCGAGTGTGGAGTCATCGCCTTGTTTGGCTTCATGCTATCTGCACAACGACGTTTTTATTGCATGTTCCTCATCTTTGCGAGTATTGGCTAGGAGCATCGCTGGCTGAGATCAATCACTTTGCAGGTTTGCATTCCTCCCCTCCCTCTTCTTGAGGCACTGCAACAACGACTGGGAATTGACCCTAGCAATGCAGAACTGGCCATTAACGAAGTTCTTGCCAGCCATGCCGACCCTCAATACACTGATTGGAAGATCATTATCATGGATAACACTACCTGGCAACTCAATCCCACTGACCCAGGGTCCCTGGATGTTCAGTGCACTGGATTGGGTGGAGGAGAACTCGACGAAGAGTGGGATGTACTGCTAGCTTGCAGAAAGGAAGCACATGTTTACGGACCATCTCTCAGCAAGCAGGATGATTGGAATGCGAGAGCTGGCACAATTGCAGGAACCGCCCACACACAAGAATACTTGTTACTGCAAATAGCCATGTTCCCAATTGGTGAGTTTACACTCGTCTCCTACACTTGTCTCCCACTCTGGGTGCCTTGGGCCGTATGAGTTTGCACTTGTCTCCCAATTGTCTCCCACTTGTCCCTCACACTTGGGTGCCTTGGGCCGCATGAGTTTACACTTGTCTTCCACTTGTCCCACCCTTGTCTTTAATTCTGGGTGCCTTGGCCTGCATGATTTTACACTTATCTCCCACTTGTCTCCCACACTTGTCTCCCACTCTGGGTGCCTTGGGCCGCATGAGTTTACGCTTGTCTTCCACACTTGTCTTCCACACTTGTCTCCCACTCTGGTTGCCTTGGGCCGCATGCGTTTACACTTGTCTCCTACACTTGTCTCCCACACTTATCTCCCACACTTGTCTCCCACTCTGGGTGCCTTGGGCCGTATGAGTTTGCACTTGCCTCCCACTTGTTTCCCACTTGTCTCCCACTCTGGGTGCCTTGGGCTGCGTGAGTTTACACTTGTCTTCCACTTGTCCCCCACCCTTGTCTTTCATTCTGGGTGCCTTGGACTGCATGATTTTACACTTGTCTCCCACTTGTCTCCCACACTTGTCTCCCACTCTGGGTGCCTTGGGCTGCATGAGCTTACACTTGTCTTCCACACTTGTCTCCCACTCTGGTTGCCTTGGGCCGCATGCTTATCTCCCACACTTGTCTCCCACTCTGGGTGCCTTGGGCCGCATGAGTTTTCACTTGTCTTCCACTTGTCTCCCACACTTCTCCCACTCTGGGTGCCTTGGGCCGCATGAGTTTACACTTGTCTCCCACACTTGTCTCCCACTCTGGGTGCCTTGGGCCGCATGAGTTTACACTTGTCTCCTACACTTGTCTTCCACGCTTGTCTCCCACTCTGGGTGTCTTGGGCCGCATCATTTTACACTTGTGTCCCACTTGTCCCTCACACTTTGGTGCCTTGGCCCGCATGAGTTTACACTTGTCTCCCTCTTGTCTCCCACACTTGTCTTTCACTCTGGGTGTGTTGGGCCGCATGATTTTACACTTGTCTCCCACTTGTCTCCCACACTTGTCTCCCACTCTGGGTGCCTTGGGCCGCATGAGTTTGCACTTGTCTCCCACTTGTCTCCCACACATGTCTCCCACTCTGAGTGCCTTGGGTCGCATGAGTTTACACTTGTCCCTCACACTTGTCTTTGCACTTGTCTCCCACTCTGGGTGCCTTGGGCCGAATGATTTTACACTTGTCTCCCACTTGTCCCTCACACTTGGGTGCCTTGGGCCGCATGAGTTTACACTTGTGTTCCACTTGTCTCCCACACTTGTCTCCCACTCTGGGTGCCTTGGCCGTATGAGTTTGCACTTGTCTCCCACTTGTTTCCCACTTGTCTCCCACTCTGGGTGCCTTGGGCCGCGTGAGTTTACACTTGTCTCCTACACTTGTCTTCCACGCTTGTCTCCCACTCTGGGCGTCTTGGGCCGCATGAGTTTACACTTGTCTCCCACTTGTCTCCCACACTTGTCTCGCACTCTGGGTGCCTTGGGCCGCATGAGTTTACACTTGTCTTCCACACTTGTCTCCCACTCTGAGTGCCTTGGGTCGCATGAGTTTACACTTGTCCCCCACTTGTCTCCAACACTTGTCTCCCACTCTGGGTGCCTTGGGCCGCATGAGTTTACACTTGTCTCCCACACTTGTCCCCCACACTTGTCTCCCACTCTGGGTGCCTTGGGCCGCATGAGTTTGCACTTGTCTCCCACTTGCCCCCCACACTTGTCTCCCACTCTGGTTGCCTGGGGCCGCATGAGTTGACACTTGTCTCCCACTTGTCTCCCACACTTGTCTCCCACTCTGGGTTCTTTGGGCTGCATGAGTGTACACTTGTCTCCCACACTTGTCTTCCACACTTGTCTCCCACTCTGGGTGCCTTGGGCCGCATGATTTTACACTTGTCTCCCACTTGTGCCTCACACTTGGGTGCCTTGGGCCGCATGAGTTTACACTTGTCTTCCACTTGTCTCCCACCCTTGTCTTTCATTCTGGGTGCCTTGGACTGCATGATTTTACCTTTGTCTCCCACTTGTCCCTCACACTTGTCTTCCACACTTGTCTCCCACTCTGGGTGCCTTGGGCTGCATGAGTTTACACTTGTCTCCCACTTGTCTCCCACACTTGTCTCCCACTCTGGGTGTCTCGGGCCGCAAGATTTTACATCTGCTTCCCACTTGTCTCCCACACGTATCTCCCACTCTGGATGTCTGGGAGCGCATGAGTTTACACTTGTCTCCCACACTTGTCTCCCACACTTGTCTCCCACTCTGGGTTCCTTGTTTCGCATGTACAATATAATTGAAAATTTCCACTTCTGTTTGGGGTCAACGCTGGTATAATTGATTTTTCTTCCCCCGAACTGGATTTGCATGATCGCGGCATTGCGCCCCATGAACCATTGGCAACTTGAAAGTCCGTGCGAGATTTTTGCCGGTGTCGGCAGCGACAATTTGCGAGTGCGAGAAAGGTCACCGTGTGAGTGTGCACACATGAATTTTGGGTGGCAATCTGACATATCCCCTGACTTTGGCTACAAGGAAAAAAATCCGCTTGCCCGCCTTGCCCGACCTTGATTCAGAGTAGAATTGAGTTTCCGATTTTGGGAAACGGGATTTGATTGAATTGTCATTCGGTGCAGCTCTGTGTGTTCTTTCATACGTGACAAGCGCAACTGACACTGTTTTGCTTGGAACTTGTTGTGATTTTAAGTCAAAATGGGCCTCATTCAAAAGGGGCGTACTGACATATGACGTACCCATTGGCCAAAAAATCGGTCATTTTGATGAATGGTATCATTGTTACTTGTGCTTTACCATTGCTTTAGGAACCTTAGTTCTTATCATGTTGGTGTCATTATTTTGATCAGGTGCATGTTTTGAACCCTGGGAATGCTTGGGGATTGTGGCCGGTGGCGGGGCCCGGGTTGCCCCGGCCCGGCTTGGCCTTACCCAGCTTAGCCCAGCGTGGGTGAAAACGAGACGCAAACAATTCAGATTTGCCAGCAAAATGAACTGCAGTAATGCCCAAAAAACTGCCGATGAATGGTTTGGACCGTATGGTTTCTCCCGGCCATGTTTGTTTCGGCTCGGTTCGCTTTGCCAAACGGATGCGTTTTGGAAGGTGTGCATGGTGAGTGTTTTCACGCCAAACAAAATTGAACACAACTTTGTAAAGGTTGTACGCATGAATTCATCCGTTTTTCCGGCCAACGGAATTTTTCACGGCGCGCAATTGCAACCCTTCAGTCTGTTGCAATTCTTGCCCAGATCCAAATTGCATTGAACTTGTCCAACAAATCATGTACCAATTTGCAGCTATGATTCATGACTCATAACCATGATTCACGACCATAATTCATGACCGTGACACATGGGGCATGATGCATGAACATGGTACGATCCA
>CAMXCT020002634.1:0-92342 GCA_947184155.2 Cladocopium goreaui
AGGGGTTTGGCGCCGTCACGGGCAAAAAACTGTGTAAATACCAGCGTTTCAGCGTCCAAAAGTGGCTAAAACACTGCTATTTACAGTGTTTCGCGCCTTCCACGTTTTCTTGAAATTGCAAAAACAGTGTAAATACCAGCATTTTTTGCGATAAACTTGCCAAAAATGCTGTAATTTACAGTGTTTTTTGGCTTGGCTTTCAAAAACACTGGTATTTGCAGTGTTTTGTGCATCTCGGGTCAAAAAAGTATTGGTATTTACAGCATTTTCTGCGCTTTTGCATTGCTCCCGCAAAAGACGTTAAAACGCAAAAATGCTGTAATTTACAGCATTGTGCCCATTTCGAAAAGCTGAAAATCGTCCGAAAAATGTGTCAAAACGACACTTTTTTTCGATTTTAGGTACCCTCAAAACGGGGGGGGGCGGGATTTTGCTCTTGGAGACGCTTATGAGCGACCCGGGTCCCGGCCAAAAAGCTCTCCCCCACCCTCCTGAAGGATTTTGGGTGTTTTTCGGGGCCCGGCGTCGGAGGGTCGGCGGCTTGGGGCGCGCCTCACCTTAGAGCTCTAGTCGCTCTGGGACGCTCGTAGGGCAAGCCACTCGTGGGGAGCCGGCGGAGCGGCACTTTTTTCCGATTTTAGGTACCCTCCAAACGGGCGGGGGGGGGCCTTTTGCTCTTGGAGACGCTTATGAGCGACCCGGATTCCGTCCAAAAAGCTCTCCCCCACCCTCCTGAAGGATTTTTGGTGTTTTTCAGGGCCCGGCGTCGGAGGGTCGGCGGCTTGGGGCGCGCCTCACCATAGAGCTCTAGTCGCTCTAGTCGCTCTGGGACGCTCGTGACGCATTTGTCAACGTACTCGTGTGGAGCCGGCGGAGCCGAATTTAAGCGCTTACGCGCGACAGCCGGCCAGGGGCCCAACTATGTAGGCCCATTTTGTGGCTATGCTGGCCTATGTTGGCCTATGTTGGCCTATCTTGCGGGCAATGTGGGCCCAGCTTGTGGCTATGTTGGCCTCATGTTGATTCATGTTGAGCCAAAAGATCCGAAAAATGGGAACAGCAAAAAAACACTGTAAAACGCAGGATATTTTGATGGTCGGTGGCCTATCTTGGGGCTATGTTGGCCCATCTTGGGGCTATGTTGGTCTATCTTGAGGGCAATGTGGGCCCATCTTGGGGCTATGTTGGCCCATCTTGGGGCGATGTTGGCCCATCTTGGAGCTATGTTGGCCCATCTTGTGGCTATGTTGGCCCATCTTGAGGCTATGTTGGCCCATCTTGAGGCCTATGTTGGCCCATCCTGAGGCCTATGTTGGCCCATGTTGACCCATCTTGAGCCACAAGATCCGAAAAATGGGAAAAAATGGGAAGAGCACAAAACACCGTAAAACGCGACAGTTTTTGGCGGCCGGGTTGGTCGGCGGCTGGGGCGGCGGCCCCTCTCTCCTACGGAGAGGAGAGAAACGCCTTCGGCAAGGACACGGCCAGGGGGCCCCTGGCCGGATTTAAGCGCTTACGCGCGACAGCCGGCCAGGGGCCCAACTATGTAGGCCCATTTTGTGGCTATGCTGGCCTATGTTGGCCTATGTTGGCCTATCTTGCGGGCAATGTGGGCCCAGCTTGTGGCTATGTTGGCCTCATGTTGATTCATGTTGAGCCAAAAGATCCGAAAAATGGGAACAGCAAAAAAAACACTGTAAAACGCAGGATATTTTGATGGTCGGCGGCCTATCTTGGGGCTATGTTGGCCCATCTTGGGGCTACGTTGGCCTATCTTGAGGGCAATGTGGGCCCATCTTGGGGCTATGTTGGCCCATCTTGGGGCTATGTTGGCCCATCTTGGAGCTATGATGGCCCATCTTGGGGCTATCTTAGCCCATCTTGGGGGCTAGGTTGGCCCATCTTGGGGCTATGTTGGCCCATCTTGCGGCCTATGTTGGCCCATGTTGACCCATCTTGAGCCACAAGATCCGAAAAATGGGAAAAAATTGGAAGAGCACAAAACACCGTAAAACGCGACAGTTTTTGGCGGGCAAAGGTGTCTCCGGCAGGGGCGGCGGCCCCTCTCTCCTACGGAGAGGAGAGAACTGCCGTACGGCAATGCCACGGCCAGGGGGCCCCTGGCCGGACTTCTGTGTGTAAAGGCTCCTAGACGTTTGTGTGCAAAAGCTCCTTAGAGTAAAGACTTCTCTGTGTAAAACCTTCTGTATGTAAAAAGCTCCTTTGTCTAAAGACTTCTCTGCGTAAAAGCCCCTGTGTGCGTAAAAAGCTTCTCTGCGACTCCTCCATCCAGCTTTCTTTCAGGTCACGCTGTCGTCCAGTTTCAATCTGCAACATTGTTTCTTGTGGATGAATGCAAAAAACAGGTGAAAACATCGCAGGTTCAAAAATTGAGCGTAAACAGCGCACAGAGTGCTGTAATTTACAGCATCTTGCGCTGTCAGATGGCAAGAACCCGCGTAAATACCACAGTTTTAGTCCCCGAAAGTGGCTAAAACACTGTTTTTTTACAGGGTTTCGTTCACGTCACGACCTTCGATTTTTTGAAAAACGCGTAAATACCAGCGTTTTTTGCGTTCATCAAGGCAAAACATCGGTTCAAAAAGTGCAAAAAATGCTGTAATTTACAGGGGTTTGGCGCCGTCACGGGCAAAAAACCGTGTAAATACCAACGTTTCGGCGTCCGAAAGTGGCTAAAACACCGCTATTTACAGTATTTCGTGCCTTCCACGTTTTCTTGAAATTGCAAAAACAGTGTAAATACCAGCATTTTTTGCGATCAACTTGCCAAAAATGCTGTAATTTACAGTGTTTTTTTGCTTGGCTTTCAAAAACACTGGTATTTGCGGTGTTTTGTGCATCTCCGGTTTAAAAAGTATTGGTATTTACAGCATTTTCTGCTTTTTTTCATTGCTCCCGCGAAAGACGTCAAAACGCAAAAATGCTGTAATTTACAGCATTTTGTCCATTTCGAAAAGCGAAAAATCGTCCGAAAAAGGTGTCAAAACGGCACTTTTTTTCGATTTTAGGTACCCTCAAAACGGGGGGGGGGGAATGCTCTTGGAGACGCTTATGAGCGACCCGGATTCCGGCCAAAAAGCTCTCCCCCACCCTCCTGAAGGATTTTTGGTGTTTTTCGGGGCCCGGTTAAGGGCTAACGCCCCTCGTCGGCTCCGCCGGATTTCTCGGCCCTCCATTTCATCGCAGTGTGGGGGCTGGAAAGCTTTTGGATGGGGACCTGCTTCAGAAATATATTCCTTACGTTTTTTGAAAAAAAAAAGAACAGGAACTTTGTTGGAAATAGACGGCTTTTTTGGGGAGCAAGTGAGTGCCCGAAAGCTCCTGCCAAGGGTTTTTCCCGAAGAACTGCTGCCAATTTCAACTTGTGACTTCATGTCAAGACGCCTCTGTGCAAAGACTTCTGTGTAAAAGCTTTTGTGTGTAAAAGTTTCTGTGTGTAAAAACCACTTTGTGTAAAGACTTCTTTGTGTAAAAGCTTCTATGTGTGAAAGCTTCTCTGTGTGAAATGTCTGTGTAAAGATTTCACTGTGTGTAAAAGCTTCGGTGTGTAAAAACTCTCTGTGTAAAGTGTAAAGGCTTCTCTGTGTAAAAGCCTCTGTGTGTACACGCGTCTGTGTGTGAAAGCTATATATCTGTGTAAAGACTTCTTTGTGTAACAGCTTCTGTGTGTAAAGGCTCCTAGACGTTTGTGTGCAAAAGCTCCTTGGAGTAAAGACTTCTCTGTGTAAAACCTTCTGTGTGTAAAAAGCTCCTTTGTGTATAGACTTCTCTGTGTAAAAGCCCCTGTGTGTGTAAATGCTTTTGTGTGTAAAAGCTCCTCTGTGTAAAGGCTTCTCTGTGTAAAAAAAGCTTCTGTGTGCAAACACGTCTGTGTGTAAAAACCCTCTCTGTCAGGCCTTCTTCGTGTAAAAAGTTTTGCGTGAAAAAGCTCCTAGACGTTTGTGTGCAAAAGCTCCTTAGGGTAAAGACTTCTCTGTGTAAAACCTTCTGTGTGTAAAAAGCTCCTTTGTGTAAGGACTTCTTTGTGTAAAAGCCCCTGTGTGTGTAAAAGCTTGCTGTGTGTAAACGCTTTTGTGTGTATAAGCTCCTCTGGCTGAAGGCTTCTCTGTGTAAAAGCTTTTGCGTGTAAAAGTTGCTGTGTAAAAACCACTTTGTGTAAAGACTTCTTTGTGTAAAAGCTTCTGTGTGTGAAAGCTTCTCTGTGTGAAAGCGCGCCTGTGTAAAGATTTCACTGTGTAAAATTCTCTGTGTAAACGCTTCTCTGTGTAAAAGATTCTGTGTGTAAACGCGTCTGTGAATGAAAGCTATATATCTGTGTAAAGACTTCTTCGTGGAACAGCTTCTGTGTGCAAAGGCTCCTAGACGTTTGTGTGCAAAAGCTCCTTAGAGTAAAGACTTCTCTGTGTAAAACCTTCTGTATGTAAAAAGCTCCTTTGTGTAAAGACTTCTCTGTGTAAAACCTTGCGGCCAGGTTTTGGCAAAAACGGCCGTTTCCCAATGATCCCAGAAGAGAAATTCAATAGCCGGCCGAGGGGCCACCAAATGGCAGAAATTTGCTTCCAAAAGGCTCCCGGCCAGGATTTGGCCAAAAACGGCCGTTTCCCAATGATCCCAGAAGAGAAAAACAAAACAAAATAACAAAAAAAAAAAACAAAAGTCAAACAAACAATAAAAAAGAAATGTTTCACTAGCCGGCCGGGGGGCCGTCACATGGCAGAAATTTGTTTCCAAAAGGCTCCCGGCCAGGATTTTGGCCAAAAACGGCCGTTTCCCTTGGACCCCAGAGGAGAAATTCAATAGCCGGCCGAGGGACCGCCAAATGGCAGAAATTTGCTTCCAAAAGGCTCCCGGCCAGGATTTGGCCAAAAACGGCCGTTTCCCAATGATCCCAGAAGAGAAATTCAATAGCCGGCCGAGGACCGCCAAATGGCAGAAATTTGCTTCCAAAAGGCTCCCGGCCAGGATTTGGCCAAAAACGGCCGTTTCCCAATGATCCCAGAAGAGAAATTCAATAGCCGGCCGAGGGGCCGCCAAATGGCAGAAATTTGCTTCCAAAAGGCTCCCGGCCAGGATTTGGCTAAAAACGGCCGTTTCCCAATGATCCCAGAAGAGAAATTCAATAGCCGGCCGAGGGGCCGCAAAAAGGCCGAAATTTGCTTCCAAAAGGCTCCCGTGTGTAAAAAGCTCCTTTGTGTATAGACTTCTCTGTGTAAAAGCCCCTGTGTGTGTAAAAGCCTGCTGTGTGTAAATGCTTTTGTGTGTAAAAGCTCCTCTGTGTGAAGGCTTCTCTGTGTAAAAGCTTCTGTGTGCAAATGCGTCTGTGAGTAAAAACCCCTCTGTGTAAAGACGTCTTCGCGTAAAAAGTTCTGTGTGAAAAAGCTCCTAGACGTTTGTGTGCAAAAGCTCCTTGGAGTAAAGACTTCTCTGTGTAAACCCTTCTGTGTGTAAAAAGCTCCTTTGTGTAAGGACTTCTCTGTGTAAAAGCCCCTGTGTGTGTAAAAGCTTGCTGTGTGTAAACGCTTTTGTGTGTAAAAGCTCCTCTGTGTGAAGGCTTCTCTGTGTAAAAGCTTCTGTGTGCAAACGCGTCTGTGTGAAAAAAGCCCCTTAGAGTACAGACTTCTCTGTGTAAAACATTCTGTGTGGAAAAAGCTCCTTTGTGTAAAGACTTCTCTGTGTAAAAGCCCCTGTGTGTGTAAAAGCTTGCTGTGTGCAAATGCTTTTGTGTGTAAAAGCTCCTCTGTGTAAAGGCTTCTCTGTGTAAAAGCTTCTGTGTGCAAATGCGTCTGTGTGTAAAAACCCCTCTGTGTAAAGACTTCTTCGCGTAAAAACTTCTGTGTGAAAAAGCA
Organism: Cladocopium goreaui; assembly: GCA_947184155.2. Classification (NCBI taxonomy): domain Eukaryota; class Dinophyceae; order Suessiales; family Symbiodiniaceae; genus Cladocopium; species Cladocopium goreaui. The sequence continues at coordinate 5,868 of CAMXCT020002634.1, forward strand.
CCTAGATATTTGTGTGCAAAAGCTCCCTAGAGTAAAGACTTCTGTGTAAAACCTTCTGTGTGTAAAAAGCTCCTTTGTGTAAAGACTTCTCTGTGTAAAAGCCCCTGTGTGTGTAAAAGCCTGCTGTGTGTAAATGCTTTTGTGTGTAAAAGCTCCTCTGTGTGAAGGCTTCTCTGTGTAAAATAAGCTTCTGTGTGCAAACGCGTCTGTGTGTAAAAACCCCTCTGTGTAAAGACTTCTTCGTGTAAAAGCTTCTGTGTGTAAAGGCCCCTAGACGTTTGTGTGCAAAAGCTCCTTAGAGTAAAGACTTCGCTGTGTAAAACCTTCTGTGCGTAAAAAGCTCCTTTGTGTAAAGACTTCTCTGTGTAAAAGCCCCTGTGTGTGTAAAAGCTTCTGTGCGACTCCTCCATCCAGCTTTCTTTCGGGTCACGCTGTCGTCCAGTTTCAATCTGCAACATTGTTTCTTGTGGAAGAAGGCAAAGAACAGGTGAAAGCATCGCAGTTTAAAAAATTGAACATAAACAGCGCACAAAGAGTTGTAATTTACAGCATTTTGCGCTGTCAGATGGCAAGAACCCGCGTAAATACCACAGTTTTAGTCCCCCAAAGTGGCTAAAACACTGTTATTTACAGGGTTTCGTTCACGTCACGATCTTCGATTTTTTGAAAAACGCGTAAATACCAGCGTTTTTTGCGTTCATCAAGGCAAAACATCGGTTCAAAAAGTGCAAAAAATGCTGTAATTTACAGGGGTTTGGCGCCGCCACGGGCAAAAAACTGCGTAAATACCAGCGTTTCGGCGTCCAAAAGTGGCCAAAACACCGCTATTTACAGTGTTTCGTGCCTTCCACGTTTTCTTGAAATTGCAAAAACCCTGTGAAGACCATCATTTTTTGCGATCAACCCGCCAAAAATGCTGTAATTTACAGTGTTTTTTTGCTGTGCTTTCAAAAACACTGGTATTTGCAGTGTTTTGTGCATCTCGGGTCCAAAAAGTATTGGTATTTACAGCATTTTCTGCGTTTTTGCATGGCTCCCGCAAAAGACGGTAAAACGCAAAAATGTTGTAATTTACAGCATTTTGTGACTTTCGAAAAGTTGAAAATTGTCCGAAAAAGGTGTCAAAACGGCGCTTTTTTCCGATTTTAGGTACCCTCCAAATCGGGGGGGGGGGGAATGCTCTTGGAGACGCTTATGAGCGACCCGGATTCCGTCCAAAAAGCTCTCCCCCACCTCCTGAAAGATTTTTGGTGTTTTTCGGGGCCCGGCGTCGGAGGGTCGGCGGTTTGGGGCGCGCCTCACCATAGAGCTCTAGTCGCTCTGGGACGCTCGTGACGCATTTGTCAGCGTACTCGTGGGGAGCCGGCGGAGCCGAATATGGTGAGGCGCGCCCCAAGCCGCCGACCCTCCGACGCCGGGCCCCGAAAAACACCAAAAATCCTTCAGGAGGGTGGTGGAGAGCTTTTTGGCCGGAATCCGGGTCGCTCATAAGCATCTCCAAGAGCATAATCCCCCCCCGATTTTGAGGGTACCTAAAATCGGAAAAAAGTGCCGTTTTGACACATTTTTCGGACGATTTTTCAGCTTTTCGAAATGGACAAAATGCTGTAAATTACAGCATTTTTGCGTTTTAACGTCTTTTGCGGGAGCCATGCAAAAATGCAGAAAATGCTGTAAATACCAATACTTTTTGGACCCGAGATGCACAAAAACACTGCAAATACCAGTGTTTTTGAAAGCACAGCAAAAAAACTCTGTAAATTACAGCATTTTTGGCGGGTTGATCGCAAAAAATGCTAGTATTCACAAGGTTTTTGCAATTTCAAGAAAACGTAGAAGGCACGAAACACTGTAAATAGCGGTGTTTTGGCCACTTTTGGACGCCGAAACGCTGGTATTTACGCAGTTTTTTGCCCGTGGCGGCGCCAAACCCCTGTAAATTACAGCATTTTCTTTCCTTTTTGAACCAATTTTTTGCCTTGATGAACGCAAAAAACGCTGGTATTTACGCGTTTTTCAAAAAATCGCAGATCGTGACGTGAACGAAACCCTGTAAATAACAGTGTTTTAGCCACTTTCGGGGACTAAAACTGTGGTATTTACGCGGGTTCTTGCCATCTGACAGCGCAAAATGCTGTAAATTACAGCACTCTGTGCGCTGTTTATGTTCAATTGTTTAACCTGCGATGCTTTCACCTGTTTTTTGCCTTCTTCCACAAGAAACAATGTTGCAGATTGAAACTGGACGACAGCGTGACCCGAAAGAAAGCTGGATGGAGGAGTCGCACAGAAGCTTTTACACACACAGGGGCTTTTACATAGAGAAGTCTTTACACAAAGGAGCTTTTTACATACAGAAGGTTTTACACAGAGAAGTCTTTACTCTAAGGAGCTTTCGCACACAAACGTCTAGCAGCTTTTTCACACAGAACTTTTTACACGAAGAAGGCCTGACAGAGAGAGTTTTTACACACAGACGCGTTTGCACATAGAAGCTTTTACACAGAGAAGCCTTTACACAGAGCTTTTACACACAAAAGCATTTGCACACAGCAAGCTTTTACAGACACAGGGGCTTTTACACAGAGAAGTCTTTACACAAAGGAGCTTTTTACACACAGAAGGTTTTACACAGAGAAGTCTTTACTCTAAGGAGCTTTTGCACACAAACGTCTAGGAGCCTTTACACACAGAAGCTGTTACACAAAGAAGTCTTTACACAGAGGGCTTTTTACACACAGACGCGTTTGCACAAAGAAGCTTTTACACAGAGAAGCCTTCACACAGAGGAGCTTTTACACACAAAAGCATTTACACACAGCAAGCTTTTACACACACAGGGGCTTTTACACAGAGAAGTCCTTACACAAAGGAGCTTTTTACACACAGAAGGTTTTACACAGAGAAGCCTTTACTCCAAGGAGCTTTTGCACACAAACGTCTAGGAGCTTTTTCACACAGAACTTTTTACACGAAGAAGGCCTGACAGAGAGAGTTTTTACACACAGACGCGTTTGCACACAGAAGCTTTTACACAGAGAAGCCTTTACACAGGAGCTTTTACACAGAAAAGCATTTACACACACAGGGGCTTTTACACAGAGAAGTCTTTACACAAAGGAGCCTTTTACACACAGAGAAGTCTTTACTCTATAGCTTTTGCACACAAACGTCTAGGAGCCTTTACACACAGAAGCTGTTACACAAAGAAGTCTTTACACAGATATATAGCTTTCACACACAGACGCGTTTACACGCAAAAGCTTTTACACAGAGAAGCCTTTATACTTTACACAGAGAGTTGTTACACACGGAAGCTTTTGCACACAGTGAAATCTTCACACAGACGTTTCACACAGAGAAGCTTTCACACACAGAAGCTTTTACACAAAGAAGTCTTTACACAAAGTTGTTTTTTACACACAGAAACTTTTACACACAAAAGCTTTTACACAGAGAAGTCTTTGCACAGAGGCACCTTTACACGAAGTAACAAGTTGAAATTGGCAGCAGTTCTTCGGGAAAAACCCTTGGCAGGAGCTTTCGGGAACTCACTTGCTCCCCAAAAAAGCCGTCTATTTCCAACAAAGTTCCTATTCCATGACCTTTTTTCAAAAAACATAAGGAATATATTTCTGAAGCAGGTCCCCATCCAAAAGCTTTCAAGCCCACACTGCGATGAAATGGAGGGTCGAGAAATCCGGCGGAGCCGACGAGGGGCGTCAGCCCTTAAATAATCAATGTCATAATGGAAATTTGATCGGAAAAAAAAAGTCTCCAAAAGAGTTCAGTGAGTCTTTTTGTGGTTTTCCCTTGTCCAAATCCGAAAAAAAAATCTGAAGCACCCCCGCAGTTTTTGACTCCGGCACCTCATTCGTCAGCATGAGCCATATCGACCTCTGCGGCATGCGACGAACGACCATCAACAGACTGGCAAATTCTTTGTTTCACCCCACGTTATCGGTGACCCTCTTGGCAGCACTTGGTACCATGGTCCGGCCCCGTTGAAAATACATCGCCCAAGGAGACATGGTGCCCAGTCAGGCTTTGTCCTAATCTGTCATACATCGATATCTTCGGTGCATTCGGATATATACTTGGAACCAATCAAAAAAAAAAGAAGTCCACAGCGAAAAAAAAAAAACCTCAGGACCAGCCCGCAGGTGCATCTTCACTTTCCCTAAATGCCTGAACCATGGCATGTTGGGGGAATTTCATGAGGCAGCGTAAAAAACCTGAAATGAAAACCTGCAGGAGCATTTGATATCTAAAATTACATCCAATGGGGTTTTGATATCTGGTTTGAAAAGTTGACTTATTTCATGGAAATCGGCTCTTTTTGATCCCCTCGAGCCATTTTTGGAATTCGACCTTTTTCCCCACCTGCCAGGTGAGGGTTGTTAGACTTTATCAGAGCTGTTCTTCGGCTAGCTATCCTCCTCCTGCTCCTCTTGCTACTCCTGCTCCTCCTACTCCTCCTCCTCCTTCTCCTCCTCTTCTACCACCTCTGCTTCCACTTCCACGTCCACTGTTGCCTTGCCAACTCTTCGCCAAGCTCTTCGCCAACGTCCGAGCTCAGCGTGCACCGCTGGACCTCAACCTGGGACCTTCCCAGCTCAGTGTGCACCGATGCCAGATAGAATGCCAGAAGATATGCCAGATAGAATGCCAGAAGATATGTCAGATAGAAAGCCAGAAGGTATGCCAGATAGAATGCCAGAAAAAATGTCAGATAGAATGCCAGAAGATATGCCAGATAAAGTGCCAGAATGTTTGCCAGATAGAATGCCAGAAGATTTGCCAGATAGAATGCCAGATAGAATGCCAGAAGATATGCCAGAACATATGCCAGAAGATATGCCAGATAGAATGCCAGCAGATATGCCAGATAGAATGCCAGAACATATGCCAGAAGATATGCCAGATAGAATGCCAGATAGAATGCCAGATAGAATGCCAGAAGATCTGTCAGATAGAATGCCAGAAGATTTGCCAGTAACAAAATGTATAAATGCCATGGTGGGGATCACACGAAGTAAAGTAATTTTGTTTTTGAAAGATGCTGTTGAGTGCTCAATACTGCGGGACGGATTCAACAGGCCATCATCACTGTCTGAGCGCATCACCTGTTCGAGGGTCACAGGATTGTCAATGAAATGCTCCAGAACTCAACTTGTTTCTTTTCGTGTGTTTTCAGTTGCTTCATCGTGTACGTGCCCCCGCCGCTACGTGGCAAGCGGCGGCCTGCCGCAGACACCTGCGACGAACCGTCAGTTTTCATGACGGTCCGGGCAGCAGTCTGTCAGCAACAATTCTTTGCAGCCAAGACAAGAAGTTGCCAAGACAGCTCTCTATGGTCTTGGCGCAACTGTCTTTGGCCACACATGCCACACAGCAATTTCGCACACAACTCTTTCACATACAACTCTCTCACCCTCACACAATCTCTCTTCCACCATCTCCACGCAACTCACACACACTTTCTCACACACAACTTGCTCACACACAACCTTCTCACAACCAACTCTCTCACGCGCAACTCTCTCGTACGTACCTGTTTCACACAATCTGCCTTCCGTCATCTCCTGTCTCTTTGTTGCCCTTCCCATCCCGTCTTCACCTTTCTTTTGCAACTTATTGGAAGAAGTTGACATGTGGGTTTATCCGGTCCTTTAATTTTGAACTTGACATGATGAAACAGTCAACCCATGGTGCCTAAATTCCATGTTAGATACCTGGTATGACTGGCATCTGGGGTCCAGCCTCACTCTGCCATCAGTAAACATGATGTTCCCCGTAGTATGCGAATGCATCGAGAACATATCCAGTACAAAACGTTTGCTTATTTCAGATCATATTTTCATGCAAAAATACATGAAAGAACTAAACTACCATGCGATCAACAGAGACCCTGGGCAAGCAATCTAGCCCTCAAAAATCGCTAAGGTTCCTGACTGGACACGTCGAAATGGTCTGCGACACTCCGTTGCAACAACGGCCACAGGATTCTTGAAGCCATGGTCCAAAGATGCCAAGATCGAAATGCACATCAACTGACTAAAACTGGCACTGATCAGATTTCCTCCATTAAATTCTGGAAAACCATTCAGACAACAAATGATCAGAGATGCAAGCGCCATTTTCGATGATGTCATTTATTAAGTATCCAGGTTATTAGGTTATCCCTTACAGCAATTTTGTTCTCAGGAATAATGTCCTATTCAAACTCCGTGTGCGTCCCATGTTTTTTTGTTCCTGCTTGAAGAAGTTCCTGCTTCTACGACACCATGTGTCATCTCTGTTTGTGCCGCCCTAACTCAAAGCGCCAACAGCCACTCAGCTGCAAACGGCCACAATTTGTGTCTATTGTTGGCAACAAAAATCCTGGTCCAACTTGATGTTTGAATATAACTTTAATCACCTGTGATTATAATTTTGGCATCCATATATGATAAGCTTCACACAGTCCAGATGTAACAACCATAAACCAGGCATGGCTCATGTATTCGCGACCCCTGGGGGACAATCCTTTTTGCATCTCGAAGTCCTGTCGACAATTCTGCTCTGGCGCTGTCGGCATCTACGAATACCTCAGCTTGACAAGAACAGCACGACACCTCCAAGTCCCACTGACCCCACCATAGACTCCATAGATCCAAGAAAAATTGCGGAAAGACGCTTCTGAATTTGGATTCAATCTCAACTTATATTCAATGTGAATCGGCTCAACCTTGATGTCCGATCTTGTATTCTTTGAAGATGTGGAAATAGTTGCTGTTGGTCTCGTTCTTCTCCTTCACCACCCAGCGCAGCGGTATGGCAGTCTTTTCCTCTATGACGGGCGGTAAGCGTCTTGAGCCAAACCGCGGGATTGGTCAATGCCGTTGGCTCTTGTGGCATGAATTACCACTGATCCCTGGCCTATATCCCTTCCACACCCCCACGATCAGCGCTTTTGTAAGCTGATCGCAGGAGCAAAGGCCAGGTCTTAAAAATTCTACGCTGTACATCGCTCTATGAAAATATATGAATTAATCCTGTACTGGCGTGAATCCAAAATGTCGCGTGAAACAGATGTAGTAGGCTATGTACAGTCGCGATTGCTTCGATTCCGGTCGATGGATCCACGACAGTGCAGATTTGCTCCCGTCGCTTCACTAAAGACCTTCTTCGAATTAAGCTACAAACATCGGTGCAGATATGCTCCCGATGCTTTCGCACATGCATGTCGCTCAGCACTACGCCTACAAACTCACACTAAGTGGATTCACGCTGTTGAGACATCCGGTTTCAATTCATACTCACTCAAAATTTTGAACATTCGCATTGAAGCTATCTTCGTCGCTTCTGTGCGTCCGTTCATTTGAATTACCCCGGCGCTCATGCCTCTGTCAGAAGATCTCCACATTGATGTAGTCCAGACGCCATTCATGTCTTCCTTCTTTTCTTGGATTCCTTGGCGTCCTTGCTACTCGAAGCGGTGCCCTCTTCCGTCTCCTGGTTATCGGCAATGGCCCTAATATAGTCACACACCCTGTCCCGTTCTGAAGGGTCCAGAGTCCTGATGCTCGTTTCCATCTGCGTTGAACTCTGTGTAACCGCCTTCAACTTGCCATCCCATGATCGCTGCAACAATTGCGGAAGTTGCATCCCGACCTTGTTGAGGGTGACGAGGACGGAGAATGTACGTGCTCTCTCAGGTACTGCACAAACCAATTCGACCGGGTCGATGTGCACGTGATCGCTTCGTTCAGGTGGAGTGATCCAGAAGTAGTCGTAGGATCGTACTGCAAATGCTCCAGCAATAATTTTGCGAACAAATTCAGCAGCTTCGCGCCGTATCGCGACCTTTCTTTCATCCTCTATGCCGATCATGTCAACGACTCTGGAGGTAATGAGTTGAGGATGAACTCCCGTTTGAACGAGGTACTTCATGATCTTGCATAGTTTCCTCACGCCGTTGACGCCTTTCATGTACACCTCCAGATCTCTTCCACCGATCTTGTTGTCCTTTGCGTTGTTCTCGAACCATCTTTTGAGTTCATCTTCGGTGGGTGTCCTGAGATCTCCTTCATCAGTCTCGCCGACGTAGGGAATGTAGCCGTCAAACTCGGGGAGCGTCCCGACGTTCCTGACGTGGTAGTAGTACGTCTGCGCTGATGCCATAGCGGTCCACGCATGAAATAGTTTATACCTGTCCTTCAGGTAGTGGAGGATCATGGTATCGATGGCTCTCGCAGTGCTATCGATCGCATCTTCATTCGTTGCAGTGTCGATACAATGGATAATTGAGCCCTGAACCGTCCTCACCGTCCAGATATGTAATTTTATTTGGGATTCTCTCCGTTCTTCATCTTGTTCTTGTTCTTGGGCATAATGTTCATCTTCTTCCTCCTGTTCTTCTTTCGTCTAATCTCCGAATACTGTTTTTGGATCTGGGGCGGCACGAACTCGTCCACTCCCTGTTGGAGTTGGTTGCGGACTCGTCCTCGGCGCAGACATGTCCGCATCATCGTCGGTTTTCTCCTCGGCCATCTTCTTGGTCTCCCTGATCAACCGATCGATTTCATCCTTTTCCATCTCCACGTCTCCGTCGCCATCATCGGCATCGTTCTCGCTATTTCTTGCCTTTCTCGTTCAGGCATATACCAGGGGCTGCACTTTCGTCTTGTTTAGCAGACTTCTCCCCCCAGCTGACGAGCGACCCATGGCATCGAATACAGATGGACAGGTTGTTCGGAGTCTCGGAAAGACATGCTGGGCAAATCGTTTGGCCAGCTTCTCGTGGAGTGTAGTTCTCAGTAATGAACGTCACGATCCTGTTCCTCAGGTCGTCTCGGTGTCTCAATACACCATTTGCCTTCTCAAGTATAAGCCAATGTCCTTGACGAACTCGTCATAGAACGGAGTGTCGTCCTCGTCATTAATATCATCCAACAATGCTTTGGCGATCCGCAAGACCGTCGATGCTGTCGCTATCTCTTTCGGTTCATTGCACGATCTCACCAAGTGAAGTTTCCCGGAATCGACTAATAGTCTTTCCCAGTCCCAGTTGTTGGCTTGATACCAGGCAGCAATCACCTCAGAGAACGGGATGTTTCCGTTGATCACCAACTGTCGTGATGCGTTAACCATCACTCCCAAGCTCATGAGTCGATGAACGCTAAATGCCAAGACCATGCGAGGCTGTCCTACCCTGGGCATCGGATATTGATTGTAATCAATATTCTTGAAACTCTATTGATATTGATTTTTCTAATATGTTTTAATTGATTCTTCAAGCTGTTTTTCAATGTCAAAAGTATGTTTAAAATCAATATGTTCAAGCAAGCCAACCATGGCCCAAATCAATAAGACTGCAGCTCTTTTTTCCTTGCCAAAAGTCTTTGGATCAGCTGTATATACATGCGTTTTGTCAAGACATGGCAACCTATCCTATCCATTCCTTTTTTCTCAATGATGGGCAGGCCAAGCAAACAACACATTTCTTTTGTCAAGAAAGGTGTTATAGCTGACCCTTTTGTCAAGGATCAACCTCCACTGCAAAGCCAAAGCCAGGTCTGGTTAACTGCAAATGAAGAAGGATTCTCCATTTCTGAGCAATTTTGCCAGGTAGCTTGGTTGCTTTGACACCAAAGGAGCAGCTGTGGCCAAGTTGACTCAGTTGCCCTACAAAATCTTCTGCTCGAAAGTTGTGATGAGCTCTGAAATTGAGAAACTCGGTGTTGTTGAACAAACGCCTGCAAGAGTGGAATTTGTGCACAGTGTGAAAAAGTTTTCTGCCTTTTGTCAAGGCCCAATTGTGCAGGTCATGGTAGGCATCAAAGAACCTTTTGGCAAGGTTCTGTACAATGCTGTACTGGGATGAAGTGAGGAAAGCTCCAAAGCTATCGATGTGCTGGATGAGCTGGGTCAAGGAGCGGATGCACTCCAGCATGGTGCTGTGAATGGGGTTTTCCTCAGGGTCCAGAACTTCTTCGATCACTTTCTCCAAGCAAGGTAAAAAATGCTTTGTCTCTGCTGCTTTTGCCTCTAAGCAAGCAAAGTTCTTGTGTGGTTTCTGTGTGTCACACAGCATCGACAACCTGAGATTGGTCAACCTTGCAGCCACTTTGTTTGCAGAATACAAATCTTTGATTTTGGCATTTTTTTTTCAATCTTTGGCTGGCTGGGACACTTTGTCTCTTAGGGTAATCATAAAGGCACATATAGTGCAGCAGGCTCCCAGCCAGATGGGAGGCAACTCCTCTGGAGTACAAAATGTGGAGGGAGTCGCCCCTCACCATTGCTGTTGTTACCCCTGGGATGTTGAACAAGGGGTGGCTGGACCTTTTGGCTCTGGGGTGACATCGACATAGGCTTGATCTTCTGCCCTCACCAGCTTCACTGATTTTCCTTCAGGGCAAGGAACCTTTTTTATACACAGGTCTTTGTGCATCGCATTCATGACAAGGGTACTGGTTCTGCCAATGGGGAAATTTCAGCACATTGGCATAGAATTCTGCATCTCCTTGGATGGACCAGATACATGCCCTGTGGTGTCCTTTTGTCAAGGGTTGCCCAGCCAGTTCAGCAAGAAGTCCTTTTGTCAAGGGCTTCCCTCATGGATCCTTTTTGGGGTGCATGCCTTTTGTCAAGGCATCAAATGACCAAGCCACCCAAGCATCAATGGGCTTCTAGGTATCAGGTAATGTGCAGGACCTAGGCACTGCAGTCAGCAGCAAATGTGCTGAAAGGCTTGGGTTCTGGGAAAGCAAGCTTCCCCATGACCATGTCATCAAACTGTCCCTGGTTTGGAACTCACAGCCATCACCATGGATAAAGAGTGGTATGGTTTTCGATGGCATGTGCACTTTGCCATTGGACCCAATAGGCTTTGTCAGCCTGGGGTCCTTGGTTTTCTCAACACCTGCCCAAAAAGCTTGGCACTCAGCAGTTGCAAAAATGTTTTCAAAGGCCTCTGGATAAAAAAACGCTCAGCTTGCTAAAGAGAACATGGGGCAGCAGCACAGGGACTTCTTCAGTTGCTGCTCTTTGGGTCTTGGGGTCTTTCATTGTGACTTTCACTGGGTGAGCCTCTGCTATTTTCGTTTGTTTGCACAGCAATGCTACCATGTCTCTGTTGCAATTTCCAGCTTGTTCTTGGAAATTACCACATTTGGCCAAATCCATAATCTCTGGATGTTCGCATCCACTCAGGAAAGCAAGGTATAGCTCTATATAGGCACGGCCATATATAGCAATCGCGTGGACGGTTGCGAATGGTTGCGGGCGGTTGGGCAACGTCGAGCGAACACACCCTCAACCCCCGGACCCCCAGAGTGAAACGGGAACCCTTGCTACGCATTCGAGAGAAAGGGCCAGGAAGGGAGAGGAAGGGAAAGGAAGTGACAGGAAGGGAAAGGAAGGGAAAGGAAGGGAAAGGACGGGAAAGGAAAAGGAAGGAAGGGAAAGGAAAGGAGAGGTGGATTTGGAAATCCGCCGCCGTCGCATGACCGTGCCCAGATGAGCTTGCTTGTCTATTGCACACTGTCACTCAATGTTTCCGTGCAGAGCTGAAAAAAATGAAATTTGCAGTGAATGCGTCCATACGGGTTCATCTTCTAAAAAGAAGCTGGCAAGAGGCGAAAAGGAAATACACCAATTATTACTCAAATTTGTTTGCTGTCGTTTTGCTTTTGGGTTCTCAGGCCCCCCCTTGTTTTCAAAGGGCATCTGAAATGCCTGCATCGGTAAACATCTGTCAATCAACTGTGTCTGACTCTGACTGATTGGTTGAATCAATCATGGAGTCTTTTGAGCCACAAGGGGCACTGACGGGGAAGACCGGCAATGATAAAGCATGCCAATGTTTATTAGACATCCAGTTTCCAAGTGGAAGACATCCAGTTTCCATGGGAAGCTCCTATTGCTAATCTGTTGGTCACGATGAGTAAGAGCATCTTGATACAAATTTAGTCTGCTTTCAAGTTCAGTCCTTGCTTGTTCACTTCGCTCCAGCTTCTCCTTGCTGTGTTGTAGTTGGCGTCGTAGTCGCTCTTCCGTCTCATTCCTTGACACACTCCCAGAGGACTTGCATTTGGATGAGGTTGCAGATTTGCTCACCTCATCTGCCCGCGTGACCGTGTCCGACGGACAGTGGCCACTCGTGTCCCTGATTGCTGCCATAGGTGATTGCTGAGCGACGCGATCTTGCCGAAGCCGACCTCCTGGCACTTCCTCGGTGAGAACCAGGGTTGCTGACCACAGTGAAGCTACTTGTGGATGCGCCACTTCCAAGCGCGTGGTACGACGTTGTACCACCTCCACCGCTCTCCGCGGATCCCGGCGTGTCATTGATCGCAGTCGGAGCCGCTGCAAAGGAAAAAATCGTCTCATTGCTGCTCGACTGGGGTTGTTGAGACATTGCTTCTGCTTCTCTGCAAATCACTTCCGTTTACTACAGTCCAACGGCTGGTAGTAGGTCAAGTAGAGCAGGATGCCTTAGGCAATGTCAGAGCCAATGGTTACGTCGCCCACCTGAGTGGGGAAACCAAACAACCGTGTAAGTGTCCTTGTCCAGCACCTCACCGTAGGGCTCGACTTTGATATAGTTTCGGGACCACCGTATGCCCTTGGTAGAGCGTACGGCTGATAACCTGTGAATCGGCTCAACCTTGATGTCCGATCTTGTATTCGTTGAAGATGTGGAAATAGTTGCTGTTGGTCTCGTTCTTCTCCTTCACCACCCAGTGCAGCGGTATGGCAGTCTTTTCCTCTATGACGAGCGGTAAGCGTCTTGAGCCAAACCGCGGGATGCGGTTGGCTCTTATGGCATGAATTAACACTGATCCCTGGCCTATATCCCTTTCACATTCAATTATATCAACCCTGTTCCATCAACGACAGGGGAAAAGCAACAATTGCAGTTGAGCGACATGGCAAGATGTCCCAGCACGCTCCAGCAGCAATGGATTGTTCCGTGGCACCAACGCCAGTTCTCTCTGTCACAAAGCTGGAAGCAGATCGAGATGAGATCTCACTGACCACCCCTGCACTAAGAAATGCCCAGTTGGGCCGAAAGATGTGAGGTGTTGTGCTCATTCCCAAACCTGCTGCCCAAACAAAAGACAGAGCCTACACAAGGGGCCTCACTGCGGCTCGAAAGCGTTTCAAATGAATTGACGTCACAAGATTTAACATCTTGGTGTCAAAAAAAGCGATGATAGTCTATTCCGCACTGTGGTTTCTGGCCTGCAAATACGACATGTATAGCTATTTCCTATTTCCGGAGTTTTAGCACTCTGGCCTGCGCGACCCGGCTTTATTCGGATGCATCGCGGCTACACTGGAGCATCAGAACCAACTAAACCCAGGGACGGCCGGGTCGGCCTGACATCAACGCCTTTGCGCAACATTAGCGCGGCGCATTCTCACAGCAGGACGCTTTTGGGTGACAGGCCGGACAGCCTCCAAACCGACTCTGAGAAGTGGCAGTTGCGCAAATCAAAGTCCCACTTGGTCTCATAGTGAGGCAACAAACAGCTGCATACTTCGGGAATTCAAATCATTCTGTCAAATCTTCAGCCCCACAAGCACCTTCGATATAGGGAATCTGAGTGCTACGGATGAAACATTGTCATCTCGGATTGGTCGGAGGCTGCCAGTCACTCCTACGCTCTTCGAACAAAAATCGGTGACTGGTGCAAGTCACAAGATGTCACAAGAAAGCATCTGCAAATGATGGTGTCTATATCTCAATCCCCTCACGTCATACTTCTCCACAGTCAAGTGGAAAGCTGGGATGGCACTAGATCGGCCCGTCGAGAAACGCATCAACTGCTACCTGCGAAACAGCTCTCGTGGTAAACAAATGCTATGTGGAATGGAGTTTTTCTCAGCAGAAGGATCTTGCGGCAGTCGAAACTTAGACTTTTGAAATGTTTGGAAGCCATATGCCTTCCAGAACTGATGAATCTCCCCCACGGCCCCACAGACTCAAAACATATGTTGAGCCGTCCTTACCAAGCCCTCCCTTTGGCTGTGGGCTCTGGTTATTCAGCGTTTGTATAGAATCTTCCGGGGCATTGACACACAGTCACTGAAAGAACTTGCCCACGAACCAAGTTGATCGAGCTGGGAAGTGTCACGGAGGTGAGAGGTTGCGTATCATGCTTGTGTTGATGAGTGACTGACATGCGATCTATGTGAAATGGAGTCTCCCCAGCAGAAGGATCTTGCGCCAGTCGAAACTTAGACTTTTGGAATGTTTGGAAGCCATATGCCTTCCAGAACTGATGAATCTCCCCCACGGCCCCACAGACTCAAAACATATGTTGAGCCGTCCTTACCAAGCCCTCCCTTTGGCTGTGGGCTCTTGTTTTTCAGCGTTTGTATAGAATCTTCCGGGGCAATAGAGCCCTCTGAGTTTGGCCATGTCTCTGACTCTATGCACAGGCCTGCTCACATCCAGTAGTGCAATATGAGACTTGTATCATTGTGACATCAGGCAGGAAGGATAGCACTGGCCTTCCCCTGATCCCATTGACTCACATCACCAAGAGGCTCCAAGTCCTAAGTTACTTTCGCCATCTTTCGCCGTGGGAAGCTAAGATCGCCCCGGTCATCTCTACTCGGCTGCATCTCTGGTGCACATCTACCCCGTGAAAATGCAATCTCTCCTTTTCTGAAAACCTTTGAAGCCGTGACTATTCTGTTAAATATGCCGTGAAAACTCGTGAAATTTCACCCTTGAAGTTTTTTTCGCCTTACGACTCCAAATGCCATATCTACTCCAAAGGCTTAAGTAACTTGCGAGATGCACGTGTCGATTGATGTGGCATGAGTTGGGCTTAGGCTGTGGCAGAAGGACGGTTCGGGTGCCCATTTCACGGTTCTTATCATTTACTCCCTGGAGCTCGCCCGAGCGGTCCTGCGCCGCCGTGCTGAGCTAGCCGGATGAGCCTATGTAGAGTATCCCAGCCCCAAGCCTTGGAGCTTGCAACGGATCCCTGCATCACCGAGGCAATTTCGCCATTGGACAAGGCATGCAGCCAGACACTCTTGCCTGATCTCCAGTTCCTGCTTGCGCCCATGACACTGCTCCAAGTGATGCGGCGGACACACGAATGGGATGCGCAACGGCATCCTTTTGGACTGGGGCTGATCTTGAGAACGACCATCCTGGCACTTTTTTCTCTTTAGCGTAGTTAGAGATTGTGCTGCGCTTTTCACAACTCTTTTTGGCCTGGAGTACATCCAAAGCAGTGTACTGCCCATTGCCATACCCATTGTTTGCTTTTCTGTCGGTCCAATGTCACATTTATTGGACGTTGCGACTTTGCTGTGCACTTTTCCAGAATTACATGTTTCTCTTGGTCAATTGGACTTATCCGTGGTTCAGAACAGGCCATCTAAATCATCTAACAGCAAAACAGGGCACAAGGGCATCACAACTGGGCACTGAGCCTAGGCGACCTCCGAATTAAAAATGTTCACGCTCGAAGTTTTTTTCGCCTTACGAATCCAAATGCCATATCTACTCCAAAGGCTTGAGTAACTTGCGACTCGGAGCCTCCTGGCAGCCTGCTTTACAAGACATGTCTATGATGCACGTGTCGATTGATGTGGCATGAGTTGGGCTTAGGCTGTGGCAGAAGGACGGTTCGGTGCCATTTCACGGTTCTTATCATTTACTCCCTAGACTAAATGACACCCATGTCGAGGAGCAAAAACATGCGTCATTCGAAATCCCAGGCCCTGCTTGCTTCCAGGTGAAGCATCCCTACCCCTATAGAGGGGGAGGGCGGGGGGGGACAAAACCAACGTGTCGAATTCCTTTTTTTTTTGCTTGGAAACCCTGGGATAGTGATCCAACCCTTCGAATGGAATTGTAAAGTAACATTTCTTAACAAGCCTTGGGCACTGGTTAGAAAATACTTGCGCTTAGCTCCGGAGGAGCTAAGCGCAAGTATGATCACGGCAGCGCAATTTTTTGGAGGGATGCCATCCCTACACATGTGCTGCTTCAGTCTGACATGTGCTTCGCTCCTCCGGAGCTAAGCGCAAGTATTCAATTTTCACCTGCTTGCCAATGACATGGAATGATGAGGAATATTGATCATTGAGAAAACATGATTTCAAAAATGAAATTTTTAAATGAAACTTCAGTACGACTCCCCCCCTCAAATTCCATTTTTAAGAGGGTAGGGATGGTGAAGCAGGCTTGACTGCAACTTCTCATGAAGGTAAAGTTTTTTTCGCCTTACGAATACAAATGCCATATCTACTCCAAAGGCTTAACTAACTTGCGACTCGGAGCCTCCTGGCAGCCTGCTTGACAAGACATGTCTATGATGCACGTGTCGATTGATGTGGCATGAGTTGGGCTTAGGCTGTGGCAGAAGGACGGTTCGGTGCCCATTTCACGGTTCTTATCATTTACTCCCTGGACTAAATGATCATTTATACTCCTAAATTTAGTCGGGCTGCCCGATCAAATTTAGTCGCCAATTCGCATCAGGTCATGACAATGGCAGGCACCACTTGCACGGAATGTCTGGAGTTGTGGGGTGCACTGGCACCCATCGCTTGTCGCTGTGTCCACTTCCCCCTCCCCCTGACACCAACCCACGTCATGGCTCTCTGCTTTCTCCGCTTTCCCTGCTTTCCACAGTGGAGATAGGAGCAACTGTAGAAGTCAACTTGTCAAACGCTCCAGGCATGAAGCGACCAAAGCGACTACGCCAGCTCAGCAATCCTGACACACCGACGCCTCAACGCACACGAGCCACGCTTGACATGCTTGACATGGACATCTTCAGCCGATCTGCCAATATGTCCATGTCAACCTGTATCTTTTGAGCATTTTAGAGTCTTCAGCTTAGAGCCTTTCAGCATGTACTGTTTGGCGGAAGAGAACCCCAGCTTTCAGGCGCTTTCGCTTTCGTCCATCTCTATCAAGGGCCTTCACAAGAACGAAATGCCTTCAGCCCTCCCTTTGGCCATTTTTTTGAGGCTTCAGTTTCCCGTGGCCGGTGAGCGCAAATCATGCGCATGTTGGGGAGCATGCAGAGTTTGCCATCCATTGGCGTCAGATTCACCCAGGCCGGCATGATCCTATTCTCACATCAAATACGCCGGTCCAAGAGCATGAAAATCATCAATCATCAGAAAGTACGAGTAGCGAGTGGCGTGTCTGCAAAGTAGACAGTTTCAAATCCACAGTGCGGCCAGCAACAAAAACGAAGGCCTGCGATTACCTGCACCGTGTGTTCGCGCTGTCCTTGTCTGCTTGGTGCATGTAGCATACAGTACAGTTTATCACAAGCGGAGGATACAAATTTATAATCAGTTTATCATCAAAATAACCTCTGGCACCTGTGCATGCCCTCTGGTGCATGCCCTTGGTAACATTATACCAAGAAACTATATTGCCATATGGATGGAGTTGGGAAGCGAGTGGCGTGTCTGCCAAGTTGACAGTTTCAGGTCCACAGTGAAGCGGCCGACAACAAGAACGAAGGCCTGCGTCTATCCGCAACATCTGTGTTCGAGCTTTCTTTGTCTGGTTACATGAACCTGAGTGCGCTAAGTACGCTTGGATGTTTATCTGGGTTCCGGCGAGCTCAGGCCTCACAATTTGACACTCTTTCATTTTGTTGATTTTGTGTCAACGAAGAAATCCATGCAGGACATGGAAGTATCTTCAGTCATGCTTTGGCGATGGCTAAATTATATTGTGGTCTCGGTCTCAGCATCAATGTATTTCCAGCGCCTTCTCCACAAACCAATAATGAAGGCCAGGCGATAGAAATGACTCGGGCGAAACCTGCGCAGCTTTCACTCAATAAGAAGCAACGCGTGAATGCGCCCTCTCAAACTGTCAATGTGGTTTGCAATAAGGGATGGCTTCATTTTTCCCCAAATTGTGGTCACACTTGGGGCTCTTACGGTCATAGAAAAGCACGGTTCGGTTAGGGTAGCGGGATACGTCGGCGGCTACATTCGTCGACCCTCTAGGCCAAAATGTTCCACGAGTTTCCGTTTTAAGCAAGTCTCGCAGGAAAACTGGGTGTGGGGAGCTCTCTTCCGGAGGTGCGTTCTTGCTTGCGCGCCGTGCGCTTTTGCGTATTTCGGAAAATGCAAAACGTGAGGGCCTTTGCAGGTACACACATTCTTCGCAAGAGTTGCTCAAAATCAGAGGTGGAAAGAAATAGGGAGCCGACGCCACACACAAAATCTAGACAGCCTCACCTGGCTGGTGGGCAAAAAATTAAATAACCGGAGGACCCCACATGAAGCCTTCAAAGGAAGAAAGAGGTGTAAGAGAGAGGAACCGGAGTGAGCGAGTGAGTGAGTGAGTGAGTGAGGGAGTGAGTGAGTGAGGGAGGGAGTGGGTGAGTGAGTGAGCGGATGAGTGGTGAGTGAATGAGGCAAGCAATTGAGGTGAATGAATTGGGTGAGTTGAATGAGTTGAATGAAGTGGGTGAGTCGACCGAGTGAAGTGAGGTGACATGGGTTGAGTGAGATGAGTTGAGCGGATGGAGGATTAAGTTGACAAGATCTCTTTGTCAAATCCCTGTAAAGATCTCTGTTTAAGATCTCTGGGGCTTCCTACAGAGACTTGAAAACAAGCACCGCGTCAGACGAAAGCGATCCAACATGCACAAAGTACACAGAGGGTTGCAAGAGCGAAATCAAAATAAGCACCGTGCACAGGCGCGACGCAAAAAAAAAACAGAGGCGCTAGAGACACCTGACGTCACCGTGCCAATGTGATTTGCGATTTTGCATTTTTTTTAACAAAACTGCGGCTGCCACCAAAAATTTTCCCCAAGGCATTCGAAGTCCTCCACTTGTCACGCGAAATCATGTCAACATAAGCGATCAAAAAATGACGACCGTCTCACAAAACGAGCGTGTCGAGGTCTCCAAAAGAGCCTTCAATATCATCAAATACTGCGCCTGCCACGTAACTAGTGAAGCCAAAAGGGGGTGGCGAAAAATCATGTAATCATGTAGTCCAAGCAACTTCAAATGACTTGATTTCAAAATTGAAAGTGAACATCAGTTGCATGAATTTTCAAGTGGCACCAAATCTTTGGCAAGATTGTGTCAAGTACGTCTGCAGATTCGGTAGGCGCTGAGCCCTCAAAGGTAGAGCATGAAGTAAACCGTAAGAAAAACGTGAGCGGATTTTCTGAAGGGCATCAAAAGAGCATTAAAAGCGACCACTGAAGGACACTCCAAAGGCACCTTCTGAGCTTCTCTGGCTGCGAACACTTCGCCGTCCTCATGGTTCGACGCTAGGAAACTTCGCCTTTTAACTTGGGTTCCTTTGGACTTCTTTGGATTTTATATGATTTTATATTTTGTTGCATGTTTTGCAGCTACATTGAATTTTGAACTAAGGTTCAAGAGCGTTGAAGAAAAGTAACCCTACAAACAACAAGATCAACAAGCAAGTGCTCCTTAGGAAACCTTCAAGGAAACCTGCTCAAAATCGAAACCTGCTCGGAGGAAGCACGGGTTTCGCACTGCAGTGATGTCAACTGGGCTTCGCACTCTCTCGAGATGCATGGCACGAGGGCTCAGGCTTTCCAATACATCCAACAACATGTTCAACCGAAAAAAAAAAACACCACACATATGTAGCAACCGTATTGACACAAACGTATTGACACAAGAGCCCGATGTAGTCCGATACCAGGTGTCACATAATTCACATTCAGATTCTTGAGGCATGCTACAACTGTTACGTCAGTTTTAATGTCATGATCTTTGAACTTCGAACTCGTAGGAGCTGTGAACCACAAAGCAAGATCGCGCAAACCAATGAGTTTGCTACCGACAAAGAAATATCTATGCCATCTGTGCTCCGGGCAACTGGAGGAGCCGTGGGCTGGTGTGCAACAAGCACCCAATTTGTCTGCAGAGGTTTGATTGAAAAATCTTTCAGAGCTCCAACTCCCTCAGTGCAAACTACATCTAACTGAATGTAGTTTGCATCCAAAAGTACATTGTGGTGAATGTACTTTGTGTTCAAAATAAATGCGAAGTAGATTGAACAACGTATCGTTGGATGCAAAGACATTGAGCAATCGAAGGGCAAAGTACGTTGAGAAAACAACTACGTTCAGTTGAGTGGAAAGTGCAATCAGTTGGATGTACTTTGCATTGTGGTAGTCTGGTGTTGGCAACATGTCGCATTTTTTTCATCAAAATTTGCATCCGAAATGGGGGAGAAGGCTGCCATTCTTTGGTGAAATGGGGCCTGGACCATGGTGGTCGCTGAATTGACGGGACTGTTGAACCCCAAACGTTAACATGGATTGCTTATTCTTTGTCATGGCGTATTGAAGTGCAAGACTTGAGTTGTCTAAGGTCCAGGTAACTATACCAAAACTCGCTAATTTCTGGAACATGTTTTCAAGTGCTACATACATGTATAAGGTGACCTAAAATGACCTTTATAGCGACACACTGAAACTTAGAATGCGATTTTGGAAACGGCGCGCTGCAAAAAAGTCACCGGCAAATGCCAAAAAGTGCTGCCGGTGATTTTTTGCCCCGTTTTTTCAGTCGATGCATCTTAGTAATGGAGATCTTAGAATGCGTGCCCACCGAACTGTTTATCATATAATTGTCCTTCTATCATGGTTTTGAGGAATTGTCAGGTCGCCGCGTTCTAGTAATGTAAACTTAGAATGCCGGCATCTATCTTGTGATTTTCACCACCACCTGTTTTTATTTTTCAAGTTTTACCTGCATTTTGGACACATTTTGCACTTTTTTTGGTGTGTTGGTTCTTAGTCAGGTTTCATCGGTCTACTGAAATATGACCACATCTAAGTTTGATCAGAAGATTTTACTTCCATCATGGTTTTGGCATGTTTTGATTGGGTATTTTCAGGGGGATGCGTTCTAGTACTGTAAACTTAGAATGCCGGCATTGATTTTGTGATATTGATGAAGGATGCCATTTTTGGGTTTCTTACCTAAATTTCTGACAGTTTACGAACATTTTTGGGCCCATCGCCATATATTCCAATGTATTTTCCAAAGTTTTTACATTTATATTTTATATATACGGTAACTACATATAAATATACGGAGTTTCAAATATACGAACTGGTATTTTAGACTACCCCCGGGAAAGTTTCCCGTGGCTCGCCTGGCCACTTGAAATTATAGGTTTTATAGAAGCTCTATGGAGGATTTATGGAGGATTTATGAGGTATGGAAGATTTATGGAGGATTTATGGAAGATTTATGGAGGCTTTATAGGGGATATATGGAGGATTTATGGAGGATTTATGGAGGATTTCTGAAGGATTTATGGAGGATTTATAGAGGACTTATGGGGGAATCATGGAGGATTTATGGAGCATTTATGGAGGCTTTATGGGGGATTTATGGAAGATTTATGGAGGATTTATGGGGCATTCATGATGGATTTATGGAAGATTTATGGAGGATTTATGAAGGATTTATGGAGGATTTACGGAGGATTTATGGAGGATTTATGGAGGATTTATGGAGGATGAAAGATTTGTCCTTTTTCTCTGTTGATCTTTCAGTCGAGCAGATGCATGCGTTGGAGGATTTACGGAGGATTTATGGAGGATTTATGGAGGCTTTATAGGGGATTTATGGAGGATTTATGGAGGATTTATGCAAGATTTATGGAGGATTTATGGATGATGAATGGAAGACTTATGGAGGATTTATGGAGGATTTATGCAAGATTTATGGAGGGTTGATGGAAGATTTATGGAGGATTTATGGAAGATTTATGAAATATTTATGGAGGATTTATGGACAAGTTTTCCGAATTTTGATTTTTGAATTTAGAATGACGCCAAAAACGATTGAAAACCAATGAAAAACATGAATACCAAAGAAAAACAACAGAAACACCAAAGAAAACCAATGAACAAAAACAATGATAACTAAAATACAACAAATGAACAACTATTTAAAATAGAAAGTAAAAAGGAAAAACCAAGAAAAAACAATGAAAACCACAAAAAACAAATCAACAGCCAAAGAAAGGTCAACAAAAAAGCAATGAAAACCAATGAACAACAAAAGACAAAGTTGATGACAACCAAAGAAAACATAAGAAGCCGACTCAAAGACAAATGAGCAGCAAGGAGAAACACATGAAAAACTAATGAAACCCGATGAAAATCCAGGAAAAATAATGAAAAAACATTGAACACCAAAAAAACTAAAGAAACATGAGTGAATGATGAAAAAACCAAAGAAATCGTTGAACAACAAATGAAAACCAACGAACAAGACACGAAAACCAAAGAAAAACACTAGAAAAACCAATGAAAACCAATGAACAAAAACAATGAGAAGCAAAAAACAACATATGAAATTTATTGAGAACCAAAGAAAATCTATGAACACATCAAGGAAAAACCAATGAGAACCACAAAAACCAATGAAAAACCAAAGAAGGAACAACGAAAAACAATGGAAAACCAAAGACAATTTTGCCAGCATTCTAAGTTACTTTTGCCAGAGATTTTTGTTCCCTGTTTTTTCGAGGTTTTCATCTTCACTGGGGAAAGAAATAAGAGACAATTTTGATGGAAAAAAACAGTCTTAACGCGTCTTGGAGACAGAGGGTTCATAAAACCCTATAAACATGCAGTGCATATGTGCTTCAAACAGGGTTATTTTTCTGTATGCTGTTTTTTGGGAACCTTATGGAGGAAATCACACTGCACAGAGAGAACTTAACATGTTTATTCCTTAAAGGAAATTTAAGAGAATCTTAAGGAATTAAGGAATTGGAAGTCCCATGTCATGTGGTAAATTCGTCTTTTAAGGGATTTAAAGGAAATTTAAGGGAATTTTAAGGAATTAAGGAATTGGAAGTCCCATGTCATGTGGTAAATTCGTCTTTTAAGGGATTTAAAGGAAATTTAAGGGAATTTTAAGGAATTAAGGAATTGGAAGTCCCATGTCATGTGGTAAATTTGTCTTTTAATGAATTTAAAGGAATTTAAGTATTTAAGGGAATTTTAAGGAATTAAGGAATTGGAAGTCCCATGTCATGTGGTAAATTTGTCTTTTAAGGAATTTAAAGGAATTTAAGGGAATTTAAAGGAATTAAGGAATTGGAAGTCCCATGTCATTTGGTAAATTCATGTAAATTCGTCTTTTAAGGAATTTCAAGGGATTATAAGGGATTTCAAGAATTTTAAGGAGTTGTAAGGATTTTCAAGGAATTTAAAAGAATTTCAAGGAATGTAAAAGAATTTTAAGGAATTTAAAGGAATTTTGCAGAATTTAAAGGAATTTTAAGAAATTTAAAGGAATTGGAAGTCCCATGTCATTTGGTAAATTCGTCTTTTAAGGAATATAACGGAATTTAAGGGAATTTGAAGGAATTGAAAGGAATTTCAAAGAATTTAAAGGAATTTCAAAAAAAATTAAGGAATTGGAAGTCCCATGTCATGTGGTAAATTCGTCATTTAAGGAATCTAAAGGAATTTGAATGAATTTAAAGCAATTTTGAAAAATTTTAGGGAATTTCAAAGAATTTTTAAATGAATTTAACGGAATATAAAGGACTTTAAAGGAATTTGAAGAACTTTTGAGGAGTTTTAAGGAGCTTTAAAGAATTTAAAAGAATTTAAAGATTTTGGAAGAATTTAAAGGAATTTACCTGCCATTTCCCATCTTGGACGTCTGTGTCTTCCTGGAAGTCCCATGTCATGTGTAAATTTGATCACATATTCCCATGTCACCTGTCAATAAAATGGAAAAATACCTGCCCGTTAGGTCGGCGCATAACTCCCATGTCATGTGCCAAAAAAAACATAGCAAAATCGATACCTAAATCCCATGTCATGTGCCAAAAAACCTCGGCTAAATTGTTACATTTCCATTGATGTTATGTTGTGTAGGTATATGTGTTCATGTGTGTTTTAGTGTGTGAAGTCATATGAGATGCATTACCTAGTTGCCACTGAAATGTGACATGGCACTGTGTCAAAACCTTGTACCCCTGGTGAACATAAAAATAGCTGGTAAATGGATGTTCATCCCTCTAAAAATGGTATTAATAGGTATTGACTCATAGCCACATCATGTTTATGATTACATACATGTTTATGATTACATGCATGTTTATAACCACACCATGTCCACATCTCGGCTGTCACTTATATATAATTACATCATGTCCACATCTCAACTGTCACTTCCTGGAAACCAGGACCAACAAGAACAAAATGGAAACCAACAACCATGTCCTGGAAACCAGAACCAATAGTGAGATTATCCTGTGAAACAGGATGGAAGGAATCTTCGAAGTTGCTTGGCCGGGGAGATCCCAGAGAGAGACTTGACCCAGTTTCTCCAATGGAAATCGTGTGGGCAGAAGCGTGCCATCACCTTCCATGGAGACTTTAGGCATCTTGTCCGGAGGCAAGTCGACTCCAAAGTGTTTAAGGATGAATTTGATCAATGAACTCTTTCCGGTTCCCGAATCTCCAAGCATGGCCACGTTCACGAAGGGGTCTCGAGCAGCATCAGCCTGTGCATCCTCACTCACCTTGTTGACATAGCTCTCAAGGAAAAAGATGGGAAAAGGGGATTGGATATTCTCGCATCAACTGTTGCCACTTCTCAAGCTTAGCCTTTTTCGCCTCGTCGCGCTGTCTCTGAAGCTGCTGAAACCGCTGATCCAGCGCCGCTACTGCTACCCATCTCTGCGGCGCGACTAGGAACTGGCTTTTCTGTGGCGTTTTTGGGGGCTGTCAGCTGCGTGGCTACGATCTGCGACCTCAAACGACCATCAAATCTCAACAGATTTCAAAAAAATCAGGCCAAAAAGTTTCGTTAGTTCATTTGCGAATCGGAAAAAGGTCTCCGGCCTCTACATCAACTGAACGCCGCCTCCAAGCGCAAGGCTGCGCTGTGTTGTGTCAAGGCTTCCCCTACCTTGAGGCATCACTAGGGAGAGAAAAGAACAGAAAAAGCCGCCACTAGCTTTGCATATCTCCCTAAATTCATCCTCTTTTGATTTAGGAGTGTCCGGATATCATCGGATATCCGGATGCTTCAATTTTACATCTATTTATCTCCAGTTGTTTTTTTGTTGTGAGTGCTACCCAACGACTTTGACCAATGGCTGAAGTTGAGAGAATACACCGCGCGAAAACTTGATCTCGAGCAAAAGCTCATCGCGCCGTGGGGGATAGGCATCTGCAACAAAAAAAATCGAAGCCAAGGGCCCAGAGAATGAAAAAAAACAGGACGATTTTTGTTTGATGCTTGAAGCATATCATAGTATATCATAGTCTTATATCAAACAAAGAAGTCATGCTGTAGCTATCTGGAGGTTTCCATACATGGGTACCCCAATAACTGAATGGTTGATTTCAGGGAAAATCCATCAATGGATGAGAAGTGGGGGTACCACCATGACTATTGAAATCCCCAGAATTTCGCAACTTTTTTTTCGCCTTGGCTGCTTTCACCTCAAAGTCATGGCAGGCTTTGTGCCAACCTCGAGATATGGAAATGTCGTGAGACCAGTGGAGCGAACTACAGGTGCGGCACCGTGGCGACGATCCAAAAATCCAAGAATCTCCAGGATCAGATTGCAGAAATCTGCCAGTTCCCCTTGCATCTTGAGACATCAAACATCGGATTTACCATGGTTTGTGCTAAATCTTTCCTGAAAAATGAGAGTAACATAGAATAACTAGTGGAGCACCTACCTCAACACTGCCCAAGATAAGTAGGACAAGTGCATAACGAACTACGAAAACGAATTGAACTTCAGAGTGCGTTCTTCACACCCCAACATGCGACATGCGAACGCATGGCACTTACCCTCTGGTAATTTAACATAGCTATTGAAAATCACCATTTTTAATGGGTAAATCAACTATAAATGGGCCATTTTCAATAGCTATGTTAGTTTACCAGAGGGTAAGTATTGTGCACCATGAATTTTCACCCACACACGTGCCCAGACGGGACCATGGGCTGCTCATTTAACTCCTGAGCTGGAAACAGCATGGTTTGGGTCATAGGGGTCACCAAAAAAAACGGGTGGTTTGATAACGTCAACACAACCCATGGTTCCATCCCGTAAATTTTGACCCATATCCAGTTTGTGAATGAAAATGGCAATGTCACAAGTCAGAAGCATCGATGGAAGCAACAATCATGCAAACAAACAATGATTACACGGTTCACTTGAGAGTTTTCCTACAGAAAACGCGTCTTTCATCTTCTCTCCATCAGCCTGATTTTCCCGTCGATTTTCTCTTGAACCTCTTTCCGGAGATGAATACGATGACCAGAGGCAACTGACCACAAGTCACAGCAGTTTCCAGCTTCAGCGTGTGCCTCAAAGTTCTTGTTGTTGGGGAAAGCCGTGTAGAAAGGTGGCTTGTCCCTGCGGCGTTGTAAATCCTATCCCCATCCTGGCAAGATCTTATTCGCAACCCCCATATGGGCCCCCAAATAAAGATGGCTAGTACTCACGACTCCTGAGACGGGAAGAGGTTTCCCCCGAGGCTCTTTCCCAAAAATCATGATTTGATACTGCGTAAAAAATAAAGAATTGCTTTTTTTGAGGGGGACCCCATGTTTGAGCCGTATTAAGTGTGTTGCAGCCCCGGTTCAACTACCACATTGAAGATTCATCACACCAGCAACCGCTGCGCCTGATCTTGGGCAGCTCCAAGTAGTCCTAAGTTGGGAAACCAAATGCGTTGCTCCGATAGCATCCCGAAAGAAATGTTGGGAATATGGATATTTGGATACCTGGATGGATACCCCTCTGACCCAAAGGACACCTCAACAACCACTGGAGAGTCAGTGATTTGGCCTTCAAGATCCAACCTTGAAAGACATGTGGTTCTGTCACAGGTTGGTTACTAAAAACTAACGTTGCATCATTTTCATCCCAAACTCTCTGGAATAGATTTACTGTACAATTTACATGAAGAAAAATTCAGCACCGTCCGACTCTACCCTCTGGTAATAACTAACAGTTTGCGAACTGGAAATTGCCCATAGAAATAGTTGATGTTCCCATTAAAGATGGTGGATTTTCCATCGTTTTTTGTATGTTTACCGGGTAATTCTTTATAGACATGCTGAAGCTAGTCCTCTGTTCCCACACTTTCTTCCGCTGAGGTGCGTCCCGCAACTCGAAGGGCTTCTCCACATAGGGCACTGACCTGAAAAGTCGACCCTTTTGTTGGAGACAACTGCGGAAACGCCAAGGATCCCAACGATCAACAAATAATAAGACAAGCCATAGGTCTGTATTAAGTTATAGTGCTATAATAATCAACAAATAATAATCAACAAATATCAACTAGTAACTATGAATTGGGAGTTCCATAGTGCTTACTTCCAATTCATACAGTATGTAGCCATAGTAAAAACCCTAAAAACCGTAAAGTTGGAAGCACCCTGCATGGTGATAGCCAATGTTGAAAGGTGGTTACAGGATGTTACAGGTAGTTCCATCATCTCTCATCGGCACCTTCCAGACCCTGCACTTGAGCTCTTAGAGAGCGACTGGCTGTGTCTGA
Organism: Cladocopium goreaui; assembly: GCA_947184155.2. Taxonomy (NCBI): domain Eukaryota; class Dinophyceae; order Suessiales; family Symbiodiniaceae; genus Cladocopium; species Cladocopium goreaui. The sequence continues at coordinate 33,434 of CAMXCT020002634.1, forward strand.
AACTTGGTGCCTCCCCCCAATGTTTTCATTATTTCGATGGGAAGATGATTTTCTTAGCAATTGGGATATGATTTCAAAAGCCTTGATGGTTTCCTTTCAGGGCTTGGTGAATTATGACAATCCCAATACAAAGGCCAGGTGAACAACCCTCAAAAAAAGAATCAGGCAACAAAACAATATCATAGCTTTGCTCATATCCCCATAACCTCACTTGAAAATCCATAAAATCCTCAAAAATCCATGACATCCACCCTGAAATATTCCCGTAGAAATGATATGAAATCCCCATGGATTTTCCGCACAAAACTGATGATTTTGAACCACCATCAACCCTTCCACCAAGCCAGGCCCTGGTGAACCAGTTGAGCCCCCGCACGCGTTGAGACTGGCAGGCACAGCCCGTTCCGCAGCGCGTCCCGGAGCCTTGAAATCCTCTGGGGAGGTTCTCATCAACTTCGACAGCCTCGAGATGACCATGATGAGGAGCTCAGCTGGGGTACCTTTCTAGTCATTCCAACGTAGGAAGATAGGTAAATTTGATATGCTCATAATAACTATGGTGATATAATTATATATATATAGTTTTATATCATGTATAATAGTTTATAGTTATGGCTATCAATAGGCTTACAATTCGATTGGGTTATAGCTGACTTATAACAGGTAAAGGATGGTAAAGGGCCACAGTGTGGTAAAGCCTGCATTATAAGTTATTACTCGCTTATCACAGATAAGTTATTATGATGTTCTTAAGTAATGTCAACCCCGGATTAATAAACCATGGTTTATTAATTAGGGGGTACTCCTCCAATAGTCATTTCATCCAATACTTAAATGCTACCCCCCAATTAACCAGCCTAAGGGTTTATTAATCCAGGGTTGACATTAATCAATGCATAAGTTGTCCAATCCTATAAGTTATTTTTTTGTGGTAAACGCCACATAGTGAGTCACATCCCCATAACCATAACTCTATGGGTTGTGGCAAAACCATCCCCAAATGCTAGGCTTATGGCGGTTTACGCCATTGGAAAGGTAAAGATGTCCAGTTGGATAGTAAAAGTTGGTCAAAGTTGTAAAACTTGCAATACACAATTTCTATGTAACCTATAAGATAAATGTCATTGGGTTTGGTGTCATGAGCTTGGCTAGTAACTCCCCATGAGCTTCATGGATGTGTTAGAGCACAATCACCGAACTACTGTATCGCTGGGAGATGTTCCACGTGAACGATGACAGCGGATGATAATGGAAAGTCCGCATCATGGATCATCCATGGTGTTTTTTTTATGGGCTTTACCTCAGTGGTTGTATTGTGGGTTCCACAATGATCCTGGGAGGCTCAATGTCTCAGCAAATGGGATCAAGAAACACCTGGGAAAACACCTAAATTGGAGCACCAGGAAACTTCATCCCAAACTCTGCAGGTGGATGAAGTTGTTCTCAGTGTTTTTTTTAATATGCGTCAACATGTCAACCTTCCCGGCCTGCTTTGCATGACTCGGTCTTGCGCTTCTAGATTGTAAGGTGTCGAGGCCTTAGCCAACAATCTGCTTCCTGGGATGACTCGCATGTGCTGAAGCTGCCACAAAGTGCTCCGATGCCAAACACAATACTCTGAAAAAGTCAATTCGTAGAAACTCAGCGTTCATTTCGTTTTCCACTAGTGGTTTAACACCACAGGTGGATACACTTGGAAGTTGTTTTAGTATGTTTTAGTCGCATCCACGGATTTTCCCCAGATCCGTTCCAACTTGCACCAACCTGCACGGACTTGTAGAGGTGTGCTGCCTGCAGTTGAGATACTCAACTAATCAATGGGAAATTCAGACAGCCGAACCCATATGGAGGTGTCCTAAGATGGGGGTAGCTCCAAATCCATATTTCATAGGTTTTTCATGGTTTTTCCATACATTTATAAACCCTCCAGCTATTGAGGTACCACTATTTCAGGAAACCCCCATATTTTTGATGTAGGAAACCCCCATAAAAATTAAAAAAAATGCGTGTTTGAACTTGAGGATTTTCACCGTTGAACCATCCGTTCAGTTGCAGTTTTTTCAGTTCCGTGCTGCCGCGCCTTCACATTCGCCACCTCAATCTGTTCCCTCGACCTGTCAGTGTCATCAACCTTTAGTTGAAAATCCTATGGATGTCCATTTGGAGATGATGGTCATCATTTAGAATCCCATGAAAAAATACCATCAATCAACAAATATACGGTTTTTTTTGCTGTTTTTCTATGGAACCGGGGATTTCAAAGTCCCACATCATCAAGCCTGATATATCCTGCACCAGTCATCAGGACAACAGCTCAAAAAAAAGTTTCCACCCGCGCCTGAAAGGACCCTGCACTTTCTGCAAGCGCCCACTACTCGCCGTCCTTTTCAGCTGGTCATGTTCGGTCTGATGTGGAAAAAAGCCCCCTAAATTGAGAAATCCCAATAAATGATGGGATAATTGGTTGATGGGATATTTCTGATGGTTATTGATGGTTGAGAAATCCCATCCCAATCATCCCAAGCATCCCAATCATCCCATTTTCCTCTCATTCCCCTCCTGAAGACGCATGGAGCTCGATCCGGCATGTCTTGCGGTGGGCATGTCATGCCATCTGGCGAGCAAAAGGGCTGGGGATGGACCCATAAGAACCACCATTTTTGGGCCATGTTTTCATCCAATCTGGGGCCCGGTTTTGCCTGACCGTGTCTTTATATCGACTATTTGTTGTGACTTTCCAAACTATTGGAGGGTACCTGGATTTGACGCATGCATCCAAATGTCAAAGACAATAGAGACATATAGAAACTCGGTGAGATGCTTTGAGATTGGTCACTTTACGAATTTGGGGTGTCTGAGATTGGTCGAACACCTCAGCACTGCTGAAGGATTGGCTGGATTGGTTGGATTGGTAAAGCCGGCCCACACCTGCCCCATCATGCATCTCTTGTTGCGAAACTCGGCGAAGCGCGAAGCGTGAAGTTCGGCGGGAAAGAAAAACATGAGCTGCTCAATCCTCTGTCATTACTAGTGGTTGCTGAAGAGAACGACATGTTCCATCATCATTTTCAAATGTTCAACAAAAATTGGGAAATTTTGAAAATTTGAAAAGTTTCTGAACATACCGATCTAAAGTTTTCCATATGGCTAGTTTCAAATTGTTCAAACCAGGGGAGCCTTAGAGAGCTGAGCATCCCACGTCCATAGCGAGCACCTCTTGGCGCGGCCTCGGACACCCAACAAGCGCGCGCGGATCGTGGATCCAGCCACAGCCACGAATTTATGTCCACAAAAATTCATCATCAAATTTGATCATCAAACATCTGACAATTTGATCATATATAGATCACATCTTATATAGATTATCTATGATCATCTGGCAAAAAATTTTCGATGTTTGAATAAAAGACTTCCTGGGCCTCGTGTGTCTTCAAAATCCCGCCCATCCCTGGGAGAACAGCTTTATGGTGCGGCCGACGCAGAGACCTTGAGGAAATGCTGGAGAAATCTGGCTGAGAAACACCAGATTTTTTCGATTTTTTACGACCTGGCTTAGGGAAGAATGATGAACTTAGCCATAGGGAAAGCTATCAACCGAGCAGTAGAATGAAATTGGGATGATGATATGGAATGACATGGAGGTGTCCGTTTTCTCATAAGGCTACAGCCAGTTATCATCCAGTCGTCATGGATGAAAATGACGACTGGTATTGAAAACCATGATGACTTGGGGATCCCCCATTTTAAGAAACCTCCATATATCTGTAATATTTCTTGGTAAAGGATATATCACCACATCATTCTATTTCACGAACTTCATTTTTTGGCGATGACAACCGAAATATAACATACTAATGCCCATGGTGTTTACCCAATGCCATAAATCGTATTTCTGCGATGGTACAAGCCGAGACCTCCAGTCATGGTGGGATGCTTGATTATTGGCACCAGCTTACTACAAAGAAGTGATGAATCTGTTCAATATGTATATATATACATATATATATATATATATATGTGGGAAATAAAAGTTGGAGCAATATATATATATATACAATATGCAAGAATCTTGCGTCGCTCATCCATCATGGATTCGCGACAAGCATTGTGGATCAATGTGTGGAAAAGAAGTCCCTACACTGTGGTGCATAAGCCTCACATCTTGGGAAGGAACCACACCAGGTTCTCATAGCTAGAGTTTTCCTCAGGACCACGTGTAGCTCCTGCACGGTAGCGGAGCCTCAATTGAGGCAATTGATCCAGGGTAGTTTTTCTAGCCTAGTCTGCCAGGCCGACTAGGAACATGGGAGAACGTGTGGTGAAGCGCGTGGAGCGCAATCGAGATGGCGTGCCGTGCTGGGACGGAGATGCTTCGACATACCAGGAGTACTCTGAACTGGCACTGATGTGGGAACAGAGTGTTCCATATCACAAGCGGTACCTGTGCAGGCCCCGCTTGATACAAGAGCTCAGTGGGACAGCCCGTAGGTTCGTGCTGGCGAAGGAGCCCGACTGGGTCTCCTACTCAGGAGGGGTGCAAGTTCTCTTGGCGCATTTGCGTCAACACCTGGGGTTGCCGCAGTTGTCAGAGATGTCTGACTACATGGGCCGCTACTTCAGGTATAGCAAGAGGAAGAGACATGAAAGCATGAGTGATTACATCACTCGGAAGTCAGAGTTGTACTCCAGGACATGTCAGAGCTTAGCAAGGGTACAGCAACGGTACTCGCCAGCAGCAAGAACGAGCAGGTCTGAGACGCTGACGAGACTGTCGGCAACCAGTGCCTCCAGCATGGCACCAGATCGCGAGGGTGAAGAAGAGTATGAGGATGCCGTTGAGGACGGCCAAGTGCCTGGTGGAGCCCAAGATGCCCGGCGTTCCGAGGATCCTTGGGCCAACTATGCACAAGACTCAGAATGGCAATGGCAAGATTGGCGTGGAGGCTGGGATGATGGATGGTATGGTTCCAGGTGGAGTCGAGACTCATGGAGTGGTGAGTCTCGCTATCATAATAGTGGACCACCGACTTCCAGCACTACGATGGATCTTCTTCCCGACTTTGTCCAAGGGTGGTTCCTTCTACAAGATGCTGGGCTGACCACGGCCGAGAGGAACATGGTCACCTCAGCCCTCAAGGGGAACTATGTCCAGGGTGGCGCAAAAGCTCCGAAACCAGTGGACAGACGAGGATCTTCGACGACGAGATCAAGGGCAGTCAGCTCTGGCGGCCATGGATGAGCACGAGGTCGATGAGGACCCCGACTACACCTCCATGGACTATGCGCAATTGGCTGCGCAGGGAATGAATGAGGAGGGCTTGATGGCCTTGGAAGATGCTGAACACCAAGCACAAGAAGCAATGGCCTTGGTAGAGAAAGGCCGCAGGACCTTGAAAGAGGCGAGGTTCAAGCAGCACCAAGTCAAGATGAGTCGACAGTACTACAAGACCAACAACAAGCCCGGCTACACCAGTGGTAGCTTTCGCCGAAGCTCAGAGGAGAAGATCACATGCCTTCGCTGTGGTGGTGATCATCGAGTAGCACAATGCCCAATGAAGGAGAAATCCCAAGCACAAGCAGCTGAGCATCAAGAGTCAGCGCCCTTTGTGTGCTTTGCAGACACTCAGGAACAAGCTTGTGTTGCCGACAACCTTGTCAGCACCAAGGATGCTGTGCGACAAGGGAAGGCAGTGCTCGATGGAGGTGCCACGAAGACATTGGCATCCGTCACCGCCATGGAGGCCATCATGGGCATCAACTCCAGCAAGCGTGGCAGCCCAGGAGTGAGTGCCGTAGATTTGCAAGATAGGCCAGTTTTTGGTTTTGGAAACAGTAGTTCAGACCGCTGTCTATCTACAGCTCACCTCCAGGTTTCAGCAGGAGGCCAGTCAGGTAGCCTCAGGGTACATACCTTAGACAAGGGTGATGGTCCAGTGTTGTTTTCCGTAGATGCACTTCGTAGGCTTGGAGCAGTGATCGATTTTGAATCAGATCTGGTTTGCTTCCGCCACCTGAGCGACAAGCATGTCATCAAGTTGGAGCGTTCCAACACTGGACACCAATTGTTACCTCTGACAGAGGACTGGTTTCAGCAAGCCACCGAGGTACATCAGGGCGTGCCCAGTTTGAAGGCCTTTCTGTAGGGACAACTCCTTCCTGCGTCTTTGTCTGTGGACAAAAGGAAGGACAGTGATTTAACAGACAATTTTGAGGGTGTCAGTGTGAACACTGACTCACAGAATGAGACTGTGTCAAATGCAAATGTTATTGTTCATGGTTTTGAGCCTCAGGGTGTTGGCGTTTTTGATCACAGTGAGGGTTCTCAGTCTTGTCACGTCATCGGCAACAATCAACCTAACTCTCAAATGCAATCACACACCAACAATCACACTACCATAGCAGCTGCAGCATCTCAAGATAGTGGTGTAGATTCCGTGCATTCCATTCCTGTTCTCAGCCATGCCCAAGGTGAGCAAGGCCGAGATGGTGACCGAATTGGCACGCCTTGGCGAGATCCCTCCGAAGCAGTGGTCGGTTGCAGAGCTGGCGACCCGTCTGGACGAGCTGCGTGCGGAACGCGGCCTGCCTCCATTTGGTCAGGCAAAGTCCAAGACTCCCCTGCGCAAGGAGGTGATCCGCCTGAACGAGGCGGCCAAGAAGAAGGGCATCTTGCAGGAATATGTGCAGAACCATCTCCAGATGGCCATCACAGGGAACGAGACAATCTTGCAGCTCCAGAAGGCTGCCCTCACCAAGATCTACCAGATCACCGAGGCCTCAGCCGAGGATCCAGTGGGATTCGGATGCCACTCAAGCCTCTCATATCAGGAGGTGATGACCCAGCAGCCCAATTATGCGGAGTGGTGCGTGGTGACGGCACGGGAGGGCCCAACGGACCCCCGCTTGGCACGACTGGCCGAGTGGATCCAGCACCAGCAGGAGCCAGAGATTGCCAAGCAGAACAACAACCACCCACCAGCGGCCACCAGTGCAGAGATGGAGGCCAAGGGTTACACCTTCACCGGCCAGAAGTTGAAGAAGACGGGCGCAACATCCACGACATCTTCCGCCTCCGAGAGCATCACCAGCTCTCAGATGGCCCAGACACAGGCCATGATCCAACAGCTGGCCAATGTGGTGATCGATTTGAAGGACGAGCTCCAGCAGGTGAAGCAAGAGCTTCCGCGCAAGGAGACCAAGAAGGAGAAGGACTCCGAGATGGGCAGCAATTCGACTTTCTCTCTTGTCACGAAGTGAGAGGCTTAGATCAGGCCAGTGAGGACCCTAGCTGTCACAATCTTAGCAGCCTGGAACCTAGTAGTTTGCCTGCGTTGGAGCCTGTAGGGTTCCCAGAAGTGCCTGGGGTAGAGAACACCAAATGTCAGCAAGCCACTCCTTGACAGTCTCGCAGGGTTGCTCATAGTGTTGACTCCATGTTGCCCGAAGCACTTCAGGCATTGACACATGATGGTTCACTCATGTTGCTAGAGGTCGCATGTAGCCCTGACAGCGTTCTTTCGGCCACCATGCAAGACATGACCAAGGACCCACAGTCGGCACATAGATGTTCACTTTGGAACCAGTGTGATTTAGGAACCAGCGCAGGTGTGAAGAATGTGTTGGATCAAATCACACTCAAGAAACCAAAGTCGGTTTGGCTCTCACCGGTATGTGGTCCATATTCCGTCATGCAAAATATAAACCAGCGCTCCGAACAACAGAAACAGGAGCTCGAAACAAAGCGTCGAGACGCACTGAAGCAGTATGTCGGTTGTGCCATCATTTTTCGGTTTTGTGTTCAACATGGTATTCACGCGGCATGGGAGTGGTCACAGTCATGTCATGCTTGGCGTCTTCCATTGATTCAGAAACTTTGCAAGGACTATGACCCCTATTTTTCTATCATACGGGGATGCCGGGTTGACCTTAAGGATGATGTTGGTAATTACATATCCAAGGGTTGGAAGGTCATGACCACTCATGAGTTGTTAGCACGTCGTCTTTCCTTGCCCTGTCAGTGTGAACCCCATGTGAAGCATGTGCCATGCGAAGGAAAATTGACCAACAGGACAGCTTACTACACTAGGAAACTAGCGCAACGGGTGTGTCAAGCCATCATTCAGGGGAGTGACCGTCAGACCATTCAAAGGGAACTTGAGGGACACTTCAATCAACCCAAAGAATTTGGCATGGGTTTGGTTTGTCAATGTCATGAGGGGAATCGACATGGGGCGCAGATCAAATGTGGTTTTTGTACCCATCAACAAACTTCTGACTTGTTTGGTTTTTCTGGGGAACATTCTGAAAGTTTTGTTGCGGTTGGTAAAAAGGATTTGGAACAAGTTCGTAAGAAATTGTATCTCCTTCACTCAGCTACTGGACATGGGGATCCCAAACATTTGTATCGTGCGTTGAAGTTGCGGGGAGCCCCTGAACATGTTCTTCATGAGGCCAAGAATTTTCAGTGTCCCATTTGTCAAGAGAGATCCAAACCTCAGCCTAGAAACCGGTCATCCTTGGAGCCACAGCCAGCTCGTTTTTCCACTGTTGCTGCTGACATTGGACATTGGGTGCACCTCAAAAGTGGTGAACATTTTCAATTCATTTTGATGATTGATGAGGGTTCACGATTTAGGGTTTGTCGGCATGTTCTCACTGGTAAACAAAAGCATGTTTCGGCGGCTCAATTTATTTCCAGTTTTAGAGAAGCCTGGACCGAGTACTTCGGTTTTCCTGAGACCCTGCGTCTGGATCCAGACGGGGCTTTCAGAAGCCATGAGATTTCCACCTTTTGTGATCAGCACCAACTGTTTCTGGATATGATTCCAGGCGAAGTGCACTGGAAGCTAGGAATCTGCCAGCAGGCGATCCAAGGTGTCAAGGAGGTTCTCAATAAACTGGCTGATGAACAGGAAGAATCCAGTTTTCCTGATCTACTTGCTGAGACTTGCCGAGCATTCAACGCGAGAGAAACCATCAGAGGTTACAGCCCTTTTCAACATGTGTTGGGTCAAGCACCGGACGAGACCGGCCGGTTTTTCCAATCTCTGAGACAAGCTCCTCCCGAGCCTAGCCTGGGTGTTTCAACAGTGGAAATGCAGCGTCAAAGGCAAGTTCGCCTCAGTGCTGAGAAAGCTTTCTTGGAGTGGCAGAGCCGTCAGAGGCTTCAGAGAGCCAACAACTCACAGCACAAGCGTGTGAGGAACTTTGAAGTCGGCGACCTAGTGTACATCTGGCGAAAACAGCTGCCCCACAAAGGAGCAGGACAAAAGCCTGGCAAGGGACAGTTCATAGGTCCAGCTCGGATCTTGGCAACAGAACAGTCCCGAGATCCTGAGGGCAATCTCAGGAGGCATAGCTCAGTATGGCTGGTGAGAGGTCGTAGGCTGATCAAGTGCAGTGTGGAACAACTGAGAGCGGCATCATCACGAGAGACTCTGATGGAAGAGCTGTATCAACCAGAAGATGTTCCCTGGGATTTTCCCAGAGTAGCCTCTGAGCTTGGTGGCAACGACCATAATGACATGACAGAGCAGAGCATAGATGATCAGGAGTGGCAGAGGGCGCAAGATCCTCAAGAAGAGCAACAACCAAGATTTCGACACTGGCACAAGCAGCCTGAGCGAGGCGCTCCCAGCTCGTCACAGCGTGACAGAGAGGTGCATCGCGAAAGAAGTCCTCTTCGAGCTCCCAGAACACAAGAGAGGGATCTGGAGGGTGATCTGGATGCACACATGGAAGCTGAGTCTCAGCCTGCTGTGGAAAGGAGAACAAGATCCAGAACTCCACGACCAGGCCCTGGTTCAGAGCCCCCAATAGGTTTTGCGGAGATGGAAGGCTGGTGTCGATTGGTGGACGAGGCGTACTTCACTGCTCCCACAAGTGACTCTTTCTGGAATGACCCGGAGGCTGCAGTCTAAGTTGAGATTGACCTGCCCCACACTCGTGCGTCCAGTGAGCGGGCGCTCAAGAACATGGTGGGCTACTTCACCGCAGCCATGAAGAAGAGGGCTGTGGAGGTGAATGAACGCAAACTCACAGCTGCAGACAAGGCGAAGTTTGCAGCAGCAAAGGACATTGAGGTGAACAACTTCATCCAAGCAAGGGCATTTGAATCACTTCCAGAACACCTGAGACTGGACAAGTCGCGTGCTATCAGGATGCGGTGGATCTTGACCTGGAAGAAGACAGACAGTGGCGAAGCCAAAGCAAAGGCTAGGGCTGTACTTTTGGGCTACCAGGATCCTCTGTACGAGCATCGGGCCACCACATCACCCACTACCACTAGACAGACTAGGCAGGTTCAGTTACAAATCTCAGCCAGCATGCGCTTTCGGACGTGGAAAGGCGACGTGACGGGCGCTTTCTTGCAGTCACGCCCTTATCCATCTGAGTTGCTGTGCATACCATGTCCAGAGATTTGCACTGCCATGGGTATACCAGCTGAGTCAGTAGTGAGGGTTAAGAAGGCATGCTACGGACTTGTTGGTGCCCCCCTTGAGTGGTATAGGTCAGTTTGTGAGTTTTTCTCTCATCTTGGCTTCCGACGATGTTGGAGTGACCCATGTTGTTGGACACTTGTCAAAGACGGTGTCCTCCGAGGACTGATTTCAGCCCATGTAGATGATTTCCTGTTCTCAGGTTCAGAGTCTGATGAAGTGTGGCAGGCGGCAATGACTGCCATCAAAGAACAATTTAAGTGGTCGGATTGGCAGCGCGATCAATTTGTACAGTGTGGAGTGCTGATCGAACAACATGCCGATTTTTCATTTTCTCTTTCTCAGGAGTCCTATGTAGATGAACTTAAACATATAAACATTAGAGCGCATAGGCGAAAAGAGAAACATGCGGCCACCGATCAATTTGAGAAGTCCCAGCTCCGGACGTTGCTGGGTGGTCTCAGTTGGCATGCCCAACAAGTTGCCCCACACATATCAGCGGAGGTGGGGATGTTGCTTTCCGAGGTTAACCATAGCACTGTGGAAACCCTTTATAAAGCCAATAAATGTTTGGACCAAGCAAAAGGGATGAAACAACATCGAATGAGGATTCATGCCATGCCAGTCAATGAGACCATACTATGTGCCTGGACAGATGCTGCTGCACACAACCGTGTGGACGGCAGTAGCACTCAGGGAATCATCGTCGCCGCAGCCCCAGAAGGATTGCTTCAGGGTCGGTGTGAAAACATATCCTTTCTTACTTGGCATTCCTCCAAAATTGGGAGGATATGCAGGAGCCCAGGGGCCAGTGAGGCCATAGCGGCTGTGAACGCTGAGGACTTGTTATTCTTTGCCAGGTTTCAGTTTGTGGAACTCCTAGGGTATCCCATTGACATCAGGCAGGTTAACAAAAGTGTAAATTTGGTTCGTGGTTGTTTGGTTATCGACAGTCGTAACGTTTTTGACAAACTAGCGACCGAGGTGGTATGTACCAGAGGTGCTGAAAAGAGAGTTGATTTGGATTTGATGAGTCTTAAGGACGCTCAATTAAGGAATCAAGTCATTGTGAGGTGGGTCCACTCAGACGCTCAGATAGCTAACTCTCTCACCAAGGGCAAAGAATTGCACCAGCTCCACTTGTTTTACGAGATGAACCAGCGTTGGCGAGTGGTGGATGATGAGACCATGTCCTCAGCTCGCAAGAGAAAAGAGAAGGGTCTGAAGCCACTTGACAACCATCATCCTCTACCTGAGAGCCACAGCAGTGAACACACACACAACCACAGTTCACACAACAGCAAAGATGACAAGTTTTGAGTTTTTGGTTGTGTTGTTTTGCCGTGGCGTTTCTGGTTTTTCTGCTTTGAAATGTTTGACACAGATCTTAAAGTCTCCAAAGTTGGGGATTGGTGGGGATGCAAGAATCTTGTGTCGCTCATCAATCATGGATTCGCGACAAGCATTGTGGATCAATGTGTGGAAAAGAAGTCCCTACACTGTGGTGCATAAGCCTCACGTCTTGGGAAGGAACCACACCAGGTTCTCATAGCTAGAGTTTTCCTCAGGACCACGTGTAGCTCCTGCACAATATATATATATATACAAAGAATGTTCAACATATTTCACCAGGTTACAACCTCACTCTGACTCCAACATTGCCAAACTTAGATACCGGGATGCCCTCCAAGAAACATATTTTTTGGCTGGTCAGTGTCTTTCTCCATTTGTAGCAAACAATTATGCCGTGAAACTACCAACCAACGGTATCCCAGTCAATCTGCTGGAGACTTCAGCAACTTGTCGGCTAAGTCACAAAATGTGTTGGTCGATAATCCCCAAAAATGAACCAGAATAGTTCATCAGAAGAGTTTGTTTTGAGTCATGCTCAAATTCACCACTCAACATTCAAATGAATCATGAAGAATATGACCTGCCCACATATCAACCCAAGGTACCCTTCATCTTGATCACACCAGATTTCCCAAAATCTCATGGTCTATCATGTTGTTTTATCTTTCATTGGATTGGTGTGATCGAAAAAAAATCCACCATTTGCAGTGGGTTCATTATTGATTAATGTTTGTTTTTTTTCCACTTCTTCCATGGTTTTGCCAGTGTTATCTACAATCATTGGATTGGTTTGATGACGATTTTCCCTCAATTCTAGGGCTTCCATCATTCCATGGTATTTCCCGGTGTTTTCTTCGTTTTTTCCTGGGTTTTCCATGGGTTTTGCCATGTGTTTCAGCCAATTTCTTACGGAGACCCTGATTTCTTCATCCTGGTGGCGGCCTTGGCAACTGCACGCGGAGCGCCTCACGCAGGTGTTGCCTGGGCATGGCACAGGATGTTGATTTTTTGTTCATTAAAAATACGATTGATATGATAGATCTATGATTCGATCATATACTATATATGAATATATATATGTATGTATCATATGTATAATATGTATCATATTATATGTATAATATGTATCATATTATATATATATATATTATTATCTTTGACTAATTGCATACGTATAATATGTAAATATTATATATATACATAAGTGTGTGTGTGTGTGCGTGCGTGTGTGCGTGTGTGTGTATAATATACATGTATAGTATATTATGTACATCATCCAATGTAAGTTCAGTATCCAAATACATTGCTTCTGATATTCATTCATATGGGTATTCATCTTTTTTTTTACCTGAGAAATGGTTGTGAAACAGTTATGGACCAATCATTTAATTTGGTGTTTTTTGACTGGTCGAGAACAGGATTCCCTTCAAGATTGGCTCCATTTCCGCCATCGATTTTATGACAGCATGTTGGGAAAGCGGAGTCTAAAAATGATGCCAACGTTGCCAACTTTGCACCTGAAAACTAGAGGAAATGAAACCATCACTGTCACTTTCAACGATGAGGCACGTCGTGCTCAAAAAGAACTGAGTTGCCAAGCGACTGGGTGTTCTTTTCACCACTCAAAACTCGATAGCATCTTCCCAGTCTTCCCATGTTTGATATCGGATTTGCTAAGCTAAACATACGGGGCATTTGCTAAGCCTACGGGGCCTACGCAGCTCCAAGGCACTCAATCGGCTTGTCGAAGGCTCGAGGCAGGTGGTCATTGTAGGGTGGATTGTAAATGCCTTCGCCGTCACAATCAACTCTTTAGTGAATCAAAATTTGCGGAGAGATATACATATATATATATATTGATATATTGTCATATCAATCATGTAGTGATATCTATCTATATATATACATATCGTGTATATATATATATCATCATCATCATCATCTTCATCATCATCATCATCTTCATCATCATCATCATCATCGTAATAAATAATAATACTAATAAAGACTATGCTAGTATTCGAGTAGTTAATTAGACAATATATATAGTAATTCACTAACATGAAACAAGGTGTCTTCTTGGGATATTGATCCCTACTAACCATGATTCCAGTGAGGTTGCAGTGAGGTCGTTATAATTTATACAAAATAGTGTAGTGATATATTCACATACCGAGTACAATATTAGCATTGCAGTAATTTATCTTACATATATTGTAGTGAATATATGACTTTATATGCTTATAACTCATGTAGTGATATACTTAGCATATCAATATGTATCAATATGTATCAATATGTATCAATATGTAGCGATATACACATCATTGATAGTGAAAGTAGTAAATATATCAGATCCATACATGTAATGTACATATCACTGATGTAGTGGTATATTAAGTATCATTTCAATTACAGAATATGTCAATGATATCCTTTCCATATATTTCCAGCATAAGTTAAGGGTTGATTCTTGGGACCCCTGACAGGTGGTAATTCTGCAGAAAGTTTGCTAAGCTTTTTTGGTGGCTCATTTAGTTCGATCTTGCTATACCCTGCAGTAAAGAAATGGCAATCGAAATCAACTAAATCAACCATTTACTACAACCATTTTCAACCATGTACAGATTCTTTTCCCATGAAAACCTCCATTTCCTGCAGGGATTCTTCAGCTTAAGAAAAACGTCGCGAAGCCGGTACCGTCCTTTACCCGGTACGGTCGAAACCCCGTTTTTTCCAGCGGCCTGGGATGCTCTTGGTGCTAACCTCCGCGAAAAAGCCCATGGGATGATCGGCGGCGCGAATTTGTTTTGGGATGATCAATTTGATCAATGTGTTGGGAATACTCTGTGGTTAAATGGGAAAATCACCATGTTTAATGGGAAAATCACCATGTTTAATGGGAAAATCACCATGTTTAATGGGAAAATCACCATGTTTAATGGGAAAATCACCATGTTTAATGGGAAAATCACCATGTTTAATGGGAAAATCACCATGTTTAATGGGAAAATCACCATGTTTAATGGGAAAATCACCATGTTTAATGGGAAAATCACCATGTTTAATGGGAAAATCACCATGTTTAATGGGAAAATCACCATGTTTAATGGGAAAATCACCATGTTTAATGGGAAAATCACCATGTTTAATGGGAAAATCACCATGTTTAATGGGAAAATCACCATGTTTAATGGGAAAATCACCATGTTTATATAATGGGAAAATCACCATGTTTATATAATGGGAAAATCACCATGTTTATATAATGGGAAAATCACCATGTTTATATAATGGGAAAATCACCATGTTTATATAATGGGAAAATCACCATGTTTATATAATGGGAAAATCACCATGTTTAATGGGAAAATCACCATGTTTAATGGGAAAATCACCATGTTTAATGGGAAAATCACCATGTTTAATGGGAAAATCACCATGTTTAATGGGAAAATCACCATGTTTAATGGGAAAATCACCATTTTTAATGGGAAAATCACCATGTTTAATGGGAAAATGACTATCATTGCTGGTGTTTACCATCCGGTTATGACTAACAGGGCTAGCCATGGTTTTTCGATGGCCCATTGATTTATAGATGGTTTACCGTTTACTTAATAGCATGGGTGGATTTTCCATGGCTAGCCCTGTTAGTCATTTCACCAGATGGTATCATAATCATTGACCATGATATTGGGAATAAATTGAATATCATGATTGAATAATTGATCATCCCAAAAACATAATCGGATATAATCGGGAATATCATAATCATTGGTGCTCCATATTTGGGGCTACTATGTTCTGGTTGGTAAAATCCATTGAACCAACCAGCAACTGAAATCCGGGATGATCAGATGCATCATCTTACACAACGAGCAACATCCAAAAAACATCTGTTCAAACTTGATGTTGGAAGATGCTGACGTTGCAAGCATGAAGTGACGTCGTGGAACCGTGCTGAATTTGGAGATTGCTGAAAACAATCCCGGCGGAAGTTCCTGTGCCACCTAGAGACCTGGATAGTCATAACCTCACTCATACTCAACTACCAATCATGGTCCGTGATCCTCCAGATACCCGGTAAACAACACCTGGCAATTGAAATGTGTCCCTAATTTTGGGGATGTCTTTCCAATGTTTTCCGAAAGACTGGTAACTTTCCATTGCAACCTTTACCTTTCACGAAAAAAACCACCCCGGATTTAATCCCAAACTTGTGGAGTTACCCCAAAAATAGCGCCATCGTGATGTGAACTTCACAACGTTCCCGAAAAGTTGTACCATCTGGTTATTTAACATAGCCATGGAAAATCACCATTTTTAATAGGTAAACCATCTATAAATGGGCCATTTCCCATGGCTATGTTAGTCATAACCAGAGGGTAACCGCATAAATCTGGGGGTCGTTTCGCGATGTGCCAAATTCCAAATGACCATCTCCCAAAAAAAGCCCAGGAGCCAAGTGGTGAATCTCACCGGCCACGTGGCAAAACTCCTGCCTGAAGCTGGGGTCATTATCGGTGACCCTCGTGGAAAAAAATGCCCAAAGATACCCAGATTTGGAGATCCCAATTTTTTGGACCTCGTCTCGTTGGAAAATGGGCCAATTTTTATAAGGGGTCAACGGCTGATTTACGCCAAACTGAAGAGACGTCCACAAATCACTTGGCATGGGTGTACCTGAAAATGAGGTCAAAATTTGACTCAGTGGGAGATTCTGTTCCACCCTTTCTCACCCTAAATTCACGCAGTGAATTACAAGCCGTTTTACTCAGCAGCCTCGCCTCATCCTCTCCTCTTCCTCCATCTTGGCAACTGCCAATTTCTCCTGCCGAAGCCAACTGATTCAGAACACGGCCAAAAACGACCATAAAAATGGCATAAAAATGGCATATCTGACTGCCAGCCTGATGCTCATGATCCAAGTACCTGCCAATTTGGATCAGAAAAATCAGAGCAAAATTTCTGTCGATCGGATTGTCATGAAATACCCTCTGGTAAAAAAAAAAAAACATAGCTGTTGAAAATGGCCATGTATAGTGGATTTGTCCATTAAAAATCGTGATTTTCCATAGTTACGTTAGTTTACCAGAGGGTAATCACAAAACACCGACTGCAACTGAGGGACGTGGTGGTCCATTCTCCACGCTTGGCCAACTTCTGCACATACCTTTCCGCGTTGCAACATGGCTTCGTTCATGTCTTTGGGCAGACCCCAAGGTTTTTGCCGATGGAAAAAAGATGATGCAAATCGTACTCCACAGTATTCTGCAAGATTGGGGTATTCCTCCCATTCCATAGAAATATACCAATACGTCTCCCAACAAAAATGGGAGCTATGCCTACTAAAGTAGACAAATCTATAGAGATTGCAAGCATCGTTGCCTCTTTCGACCACCGAAGTCGTGCAAATGCCTGGCGAAGGGTCTGAAGAGACCCTTCGATTTTCAGGGGGGAAACCATCCCAAATTTTACCAAAAGGTGGTATAAACCATCAAAAGATGGGTGGATTATTATTGCTTTACTAACATTACGTCCAAAACAACTCCCGGTTCTTAGTAGCTATAGCCCCATTTTACAACACGATTTAGAAGTCGCAACTAATTACAGTCGTGGGCTATAAACAAACATTGCATATCGTATACAGAATGCCGGGAGGTATAGCAACCCCAAAAACATTAGAAAACTAAAATCCTACCAAAATGATCCAAAATGACGAAGAATGACTGTTCTATCTTTTTTGGGGGTTACTATATATATATAGATAGATAGATAGATAGATAGATGGATAGATGGATAGATTGATAGATTAGATAGATGGATAGATGGATAGATGGATAGATGGATAGATGGATAGATGGATAGATGGATAGATGGATAGATGGATAGATGGATAGATGGATAGATGGATAGATGGATAGATGGATAGATGGATAGATGGATAGATGGATAGATGGATAGATGGATAGATGGATAGATGGATAGATGGATAGATGGATAGATAGATAGGATAGATAGATAGATAGATAGATAGATAGCAAGTACTATACATAGGATACCAATGTTTTTTTCGCCCAGAGCGTCATCCTATGATCTCACCTTCTGCTCCACCATCCGCGGAAAGTTCGTTGCATTACCACCTCAGCGGTAGATCTTTTGTGACCATCGATTTTTCATGGGATATCTGGAGAAAAAAAAAACGAAAATGGAAGAATGACCCCCAAAAAAATTAAGAATTTCGAATTGGGAAAATGATGAAAATGGATGAAAATGGATGAACATGGCCCATTTTTTTTAGGGAAAATGGTCAATGGCATCTGTGGATTTTGAAGTACTCTAGTTTCAGAGAAACCCATTGGTGTATGGCCAGGACGGAGTGGGCGGAGTGGCCAGGCTTGGTAGTCACCAGATGTCACCAGTCGCTGGGCAGCAGACAGCAGCTTGATGGAAGAATTGCGCCTGAAACTGCCTGACACGACGTGATTGCCTGTGGTTTTTGGAAGCCACAATAGCCCAAAAATGAAAGTCCAAACAGAAAGCAATAGACTCCACTGAAGCTCCTATTCTGAACATGATCAGAATGAAATCTGACCTTTCTTCATGTCCCTTGCTGGTCCAAGTCTGCGCAGCCTTAAAAATTTCATGAGTCCAAACATAACTTCGAATCATTTCACTCTGTCGGGGTCAAAAACTATTCATTGCCCTCTGGTAAACATACAAAAAGCTACTGAAAATGGCCATGGAAATAGTTGATTTACCCATTCAATAGCTTTTTGTATGTTTACCAGAGGGTATACCCAGTACTTTGGGGCTATGAACCACCTTTGCCATCCCAGCTTTTTCACAGAAGGGACAAGGTGAGGACCCGGTTATAGGTTGATAGACTTCATGATTACATCCCCATTAAACCATAGAACTCACCAAGTAATGTATGTCAACTTAGAAATAATGGGGTGCCTCACCTGAAAATGGGTGACTAAGACCCATCCTTACATTTTTCGTTTCAATCTTCAATGGATGTTTCAGAAAGCCAAATTGGAGGTACCTACCATATACAGTATACGGTCTATGTAAAGGCTATACCGTTTTTTCGACCCAATTTCTATGGCTTTATGGTACAGTACCTCCATTTTAGGCTCCAAAAATTCCCACTGAATCCATATAAATCAGTCTAAATCCATATGTCTGACTAGAAATATTATAAATGTCTTTAGTCATATCTCGCCAGTGCCATTTATAATGGATACCCTCTGGTAATTTAAAATAGCAATTGAAAATTGCCCATTTGTAGTTGATTTACCTATTAAAGATGGTGATTTTCCATATCTATGTTAGTTTACCAGAGGGTATCTATTATGGAGGTTTCCATAAATGGAGGTACCCCAATAGCTGGATGGTTGATTTCATGGAAAATCCCATCAAAAAACTGGATGATTTAGGGATACCCCCATGACTTAGGATTTCTCTATATCATTATATCAATAAATAGGAGATTTATGGGATGATTATTGATTAATCATATTTCAATGATATTTCAATTACATATTAGATATTGAAATCCGCCCGCACCGAAGGTGCTGGGGCGTGATCTTCCGGATGGCACTCGTAAAAGGTTACAGGTTTACCTGGGGGGGGGGGGCATTTTTCGGCCAAAACCTCCTGTTTTTGATAGGTCGTGACGCTCGCCTTCAAAAAACACTGTAAAAAACAGTACGGAAGACACCTGTTCGTGAACGCGCCCGTCCAAAATCGGCAAGCGAAAAGTGAAAAAAACCGTGTTTTTCAACTTTTTGACCTCGATTTTTTGGTTTGCAACCTCTTTTTTTGCGGTTCCGCAGGTGGCCGGGCCCGGAGGCGGATTTTTGAGTTTTTGGACCCGTTTTCGGACTGATTTTCGTCGTTTTGTGATAGCAGAAACACTGGTTTTTACAGTGTTTTTCTGTTTTCTGCATGCTTGACGGCTAGCTTCAAAACTTCCAAAAACCTCGTAAATTACGCTGTTTTATGTTACGGTGTGAATGAAAACATCGTAAATACCAGTGTTTTTTGACGTTGGTTAAAAAAACACTGTAAATTACAGTGTTTTTGGCCACCTGACCCTCAAAAACCATGGTATTTGCAGTGGTTTCTGCTTCTCACCGCGCAAAAACACTGTAAATAACAGCAATTTCGCCGTTTTTTCATGTTTTTCGTTATTTTTTGAGCTGCGTTGGTCCGCTATACATGGCTATCAAATTCTTCGCGTTTTTTTTCCCGACAATCAGTACTTTCGGATGTTTTTGGTCTCAATGGCCGACATCATTGGCAGTTACGAGCGGCTGCCCAACGATGCGGTGCGGGCGGTTGCCGTCGCGAAGCGACGTGAATATATAATATAGGATTTCATCATTCCAATATTCCAAATCATCATATTAATTATATTCCCATGAATATTGAAATTACCATGAAAATTCCCATTAATATGGGAATATCATGGAATATCCAATATATATATATATAGGATATATATATATATATATACATAGAATATATATATAGGATATTCCCATGAAAATTCCCATCACTTTCAGTGCCAAGATCTCCTGGATCTCCGTTGGGATTTTCACTGACGCCTCTGCCGTTGGAATCGCAGGATCCAGGAACGTCTTCGCCCGGACCAGCCGCGCACAGCGCGCTGACGGCATTTTTGCGCTGGGAATCTATGGAGAAGATCATCATCGTGCATAATATATATCTGACATTATAATCTATATATATATATAGTGCATTTTATTGTGCAATATATAAGATTATAGTGATAAATATCTGAAACACTTATTTTTTATAAATAATATATATATATAGCTTATCATAATAACAGTGTTTATAACAATATTGAAATGATAGAATTCTGATATGTTTTGTTCGACGTTGACATATGTTGGCCCAGGATTCGCCACCCATTTATTGGTGGAAAAGCTGTGGCTTGGGGTTTGGCATGGTTTTATCAAGCAGTCGAAAGAGGACATCGATGATTAAGATGCCCAGATTTTTGTACACAGATATATCAACCATGGATAAGTCTATTCTGAGAATCTTGACTCACATTTTTCTGCGTGTGGCATCATGCGTTTGATTGGAATCGCGGTTTCAGAACTAGCAGGAAAAAAACATGATGAGTGAAGCAGAAAGAAGTGTGAAAGAGACGTGATTCTTCCAAAACTGGGATTTCCACCGACTTTGGGACAGCGACTTGCAGATTTCTCGATGCACAGCCAGTGATTTTCCGCTATCCACCTGAATCAAAAGAGTGCTGCCCACCACCGCATGCCAACCTCATATCGCAGAGCTCGCATGCCATGTGTCAGTGAGACTCTGCAACAGGGCCCATATTCCGCATCTATGTGAAGGTTCAGCGCAGCGAAGACGGCATGAAACATCTTTTTTAATGGAACGATGAACTACCCTCTGGTAATTTAACATAACTATGGAAAATCACCATTTTTAATGGGTAATAAATCCACTATAAATAGCCATTTTCAATAGCTATTTTGACATAACCAGAGGGTATGTCTTAAAAGAACCTTGCCCTGAATGAAACCAGGTCCTCAAAAGCTTGAAAAACCAGGTCCAATTGAACGCCGAGATTTGCCAAGTGATCCAAGTGGCTTCTGCGGATTTTGGACGCTCTGTAGACGCTTTGAATCCTGTGATGGACTGGAGTTTCTCCGCTGTTGCTGGGAAAAACAACGGATTGCAGAATTCCCCTTGCCGACCAGAAACCATGAAATCTTCCCAAACTACAACTTCCAAATTTAGAAAACCTGGAAACAGCACTGCCACGAAATCATCTGAGATAGACACTTTGTCACTGCTTCAACCTCAAGACATCTCAAGACCCAAGGCCAAGGTTTTAGGTTTGCATCACTGACTTTTACGAAGATTTAGAGTGAAAATATGTCCAGAAATATCAGCGGGTGAATATCGATTATATACTTCTGCGAGTCCCGTGGCGCTTTCCTTCTCAGATCGGAATGTGTTTGGAGAATGCCATGGTCATATCGGTCATATCGGTCATATTGGAGGATTCGCAGCATCCAGCAAGGCTTCTCAGACATATGTTGCATCAATTTCTGGCTAACCGGCCTGATCTATGGCTGAAAAAAGTTCCAAATTCTCAAACTGAGTTAGATTGAGTTCCATCTAGATCCCGTCACAACCCATCATCCATTTAGTCACAAATTGACACGACAAAAACGTGCCTTTTTTCAGTGTGTCATTCGTGTCATTCGTGTTTTTTTATGGGTGGAAAAAAAGACCTGAGATGTCTGAGATCACCATGATCACCTGAGTGCCCAAACCTCCTTGGCCAAATTGTCGCTGGCGGCCTGCGTTAAGGCGAAATAGTTCTGAAAGACCTGGCGTTTTCGGACTCCAAAAAAGATCTGGAAATTTGGCGAATTCGGCGATTGAAAAATGGATCAAAATGGCTATTTTTTCTGTTGGATTTTTTATTGGATGTTCATCCCAACAACAACAGAAAATGAAAAACGGGTGCATGTTGTTCTTTCGTTTTGATCCATCTCAAAATGGGGGATTCGTCCCGAAGCTGCCCACTCGCTGGACGGCCCAAGGTCGTGAGGGGCCAAAGTCAAATGGGTAACTCCGCGGAGATCAGCAGATGCTGCACTCCAAGACATTCCTCATGTCTTCACAAGACCAAACATGTCTTCTCTCGGGTTACCCTCTGGTAAACATACAAAAAGCTAGTGAAAATGGCCATTTATAGTGGTTTTTTCCCACTAAATATGGTGATTTTCCATAGTTATGCTAGTTTACCAGAGGGTAATATCAGGTTAATATCATGTAAATCCACCACGGCTTTTCGTTCCATTCGTTCCATGCCTCCTCCGTCTTCTTCTGCAAATCAAAAAGAAACGCAGACATGGCTTGCACAGCAAGTTGATTGCGTCTAGTCCTGGTGGTTTTGACTCTGTGAGACCTGAATGAGTTGTCATGATGTCAATTGATGTCTAGTCATGATGCTCAAGTTGGCTGCCAAAAATTGATCTAATGAAGGTGCCCCACTGTAGCAGGGCTGTGGCGGCGTCTTCATCTGGGAGGACGAGCCAAAGTTCGCCAACATGTCGTCCAGGGCTCTGCATGCTCTGCAGGGGTGCAGCATCGCAACATGTCGCGGACGTCGCGGACTTCGGGCTGCACTTTTGCCACTCTGCGGCAAGGAAATGCATTTGCTCGGCTCAATAGCTTCTGAGAAGCTATCAAAAATAAGACATTTGAACTACAGCGATGCCGTGCAGGGCTTCGAAAACAGTCGCACTTTTGGAGCATGGAACTGTTCTTTTTTTCAATGTATTCAAATGTCATCTTTTCCTGTTCAAATCGTCATGTCGAGCAAAAGTCGACCCCACTGTTTTGCTGGCCCTGGCATCGCATCAGCCCAGCGTATGATTGGCGATCTTGATGCCCAGCGGACAGTTCACACAGACCTCCGGCAGTCCGCTGACTCGGGCCTGAAGTCGATTCCAAGGCGTTGAGAGGTGACTGAGGTGACGATGAGGGAAATCCACAAGAGAACAGCATAAAATGGGGCTGGTCGTCATCGAAACCTTAGGACCTACATGTATTCAATCGTTTCAATCAACAATGTGGAAACAAAGAGTAGGAATGGGACATAAATACTGCAGACTATGTCAAGGAAATACGGTTCCCTCTTTTGTTGTCTTTCGCCTGTTATTGGGTTGGTGATATGCCCAGAAAAGATGTGTTTATCAGCGATTGAAAGCCTCAAACTATCTTGGTTGTGGTCAGTTGCTTTCACACATCCAGCTTAACTGCCCCCTGTTTCCCCAATATGTTTGCCCATATATGGGATTTCTCCACATACAACTTGGATTCTGCCCGAAAGTCGGAAAGTCGGAAGCCCAACTGGAGGCAATTTCCCCGTGGTGACGGGATGTTCTTGCAATGAAAATTTCATCCAAATCCATGTTTCTGGATCAATGATATCCTCGATCATCCCCACACCTCAAAAAATCCCATCCATATCCCATATCATCCCATATCCCATCATGGGGGGGGGGTTCTTAAAAAGCTCAAAAAATGCCAGGATGGTCAAACGATTAATGTCAAACTATGCTAAACTATGCTAAACTGATCTGGGGATGGGTCAAAACCCTGGTACCTAGTGAACCCCAAAATAGCTGGTAAATGGATGTTCATCCCACTAAAAATGTATCTATAGGTATTGACCCATACCCATCTATGTTAGGGATGATCTGGGTCCAAATTTCGCCCAGTGACTCTCAAGGTTTGTTCAAAGCTCTCCACGTCCAGCTTTTCTGGGACTTCGCCAATCAAATGCAGCCGCTTTAAGCGAGGGCACTGGCACAAGGCCTTTTCCGATTGGGGGACGTGGAAGACTGGTTGGAAGACTGGTTGGAAGACTGGTTGGAATTCATAAGGTCTAGAAAAAACACTAGGATATGGATGAATATGGGATGAACCCCTCCGATATGTTGATATTTTTTAGATCTTTGAATACATTTTTTGGAATTTGAAGGATCAGAGGGCCATTGGCTGATCGTTTTGCCTCACCCCCGAACCCCCAGGGCCCCGAACCTCCAGGAAGACGGGAAAAACCAAGCCATCGTGATCCCAGCCATCCATCACCAGCACTTCTTCCACAGTTCTTCCCAGCACGCTACAGGCATTTTCCAGTGACCCCATCTCTGGATCTTGGGGTGCCAGCAAGCCAACGAAGTGCAAGGGGAGGACGGAGATGGCAGCCTTCAAAAAACACATGGACGTCCTGGTTCTTCCAAAAGTACCGAAAAACCACAAAAAATCAGACGGAACTGGACATATCAATTCTTCCGAAAAACTCAACACGACACGCGAAAAAATCGGGCCGAAATGTACCCATGGGAGAAAAAAAAAATACAAGTTTTGCTGCGCTCGGATCGATTCTTTTGAAGATCGGTTCTATACAATAATCCTGTTACTCCTCAACAACTTGTGACCCAAAAATCTCACAAAAAAAAAACGTCGCGGAGGCTCTTTGTGAACCAAGTCACTTGCAATTCATGCAACGTCTCATCTGATGCCTCAGAAAACCAGCTATATCCCAAGGTCAGTGACTGCAAACGTCGCTCAGGACCCAGTTCATGCAGCATCTGGGCCACAGCTGCCAGCATTTCACCTCAATGGATCAAATTTCTAGCGAAAATCCACATAATTCTGGTGGTTTTTCGCCACCCCTCTGAAAAATGATGGAGTGAAAGTCAGTTGGGATGATGAAATTCCCAATATGATGGGAAAGTCATAAAATTCCATGGTTCCAAACCACCAACCAGAATTTGTTGGTTTCATTTGCTCTCCAAATCTGCCTTCCTGCACAAGAAAACACGTCTTAATTTGGCACCGCAAAAATATTGCAAGAATCGTTCATGTTGGGATGTGAATTTCCAATATTTTGGTGCTATGTGGCATCCATTCTCATCGTTTTGAATTGAACCATAGACATATACTATGAATCAGTTATCCTGGTGATTTACGGCGTACGGTATGGTATATCACCATTTAAATGATTGATCCCCCGGTTTTGTTGGTCATTTACCTCCACAAAATGTGTTGGTCATTCTCAGTAGGTAATCATTCATATCGCACAGGTATGTAGTTTTAAGCGGTTTCAACAGTTTCCGCTCCATTTCTCACTTTGTGCCATTTTGAGGGTTGCGAATGCACCCATGTTCCCCCATTTTCCCCAAAAAAATCATCCCAGTGCATAAAATCCGCAGCCTCCCGAGCTCATCGTAGTGTCCAGATCCAATCGTAGCTGCTTCAGTGCTTTGCAGCTGCCGATCGCAGCAATGAGGCTGCTACCGATCTCATTCTCGTCGTGCACGCAGCGCAACGTCAGGGTCACCCTGCGACGGATCTGGTGCAAATCCATGCCCCGGCAGAGACATGAAACACCCTGGGCTGGGAGAAAAATGGATGTAAATGTGCTAAAGTTACTAGACCATGTTGACATCAGCTAGTGTATTGTTAGGTCATAGTCTATCATTGTTGACATTCTTGCAGTCATCAGACAAGGATAATTTGACAAAGGCGACAGATTCTAATGGATTCTTGGAGTCAAAATCAGGGGCCAAAACTCATCGAAACTGATCCATTTTTTGGGCATGACTTCGAAACAGAACCAGTCCCATGGCAAAACAAATGGCCCAACCTCTCCAAAGATCTCAGGTGTTCAAAGGCATTCCCCAGAGCCGGGAGTAGACTGCTGTTGCTAAACATGCACCTGGTCTCCTCGGTTTCGAAGAAATTGTTGACCCCCTCCATGGGCTGTTGATGTAGATGGCCCACCCATGGGTTCTAACGAAATATTTGAATCCTCAAGATAGAAACCATGATAACCATCTAACATGATATCATGGTTATCATGGTTATCATGGTTCTAACATGAGATGATTCAACATGGTTGTATCATGTTCATCCGTTCACATCAAGAAAATCGCCCAAGTCGCAGCTTGCTGTTAGCCTAACTTTAACCCGACTGGGGCGCTGGCCGCAGGCAGTGGTCTGGATCTATTTCGCACCTCCAAAGGACGTGAGGACATGGCAAAAATCCATTGGACAAGGCCTAAAAATCATGGTTGGCTATGGATTTTATGATGATTTGATGATTTGTGTTTGGTTTTCCACGGGGGATTCCTCAGTTGATTGTGATCGTCTCCAATAATATGAAGCTAGTAGTCTACACATGTCTACACCCCCTGTAATTCTCAACCAATTGTTTTTTCTTCAAAAACAACAACATGGTCATGGCTCAGATAACGAATGATCTTCGACTTCATGATCGGTCTCAGTCATCGTATCATCGTGGAAACCAGAAACATCTCACGATGAACCTGACATTTCCTCGCAGCTCCAGAGTCATCTTCCGGCCATCAAAAACCGGACTTTTTTCGACCGAATGAAATCACGAGCCTCGTCCTCGGGTCCATAGGGGCCACCCCCTTCATCAATGCTAATGGGACCCAGCTCCTCAAACAAAAACATGGCTGGTGAACCAAGAAAATGGCTGGTTGACATGGATATTGGATATGTTTTCTATTGAAAATGGCCATAGAAATGGTTGATCTACCCATTAAAAATTGTGATTTTCCATAGTTATAAGTTATGATACATATAATCTGGTTGGTGGTATACCTGCCCCTCGGAAAAATATGAAAGTCAGTTGGGATGATTCTTCCCAATATATGGAAAGTCATAAAATTCATGTTCCAAACCACCAACCAGTAATATACCTAAGTCTTGTTGATTGTCGAACAGGTCAACCCCTTGAACCTATAAGACTGGGTCTAAACATAATTGGGTACGGTAGGTCTAATTTTTTTGGGGTCTTTTTTTCATAGATTCAAAAACCAAGTTTATGGGTAAATACTATGGGTATAATGACTATTATTTCATTACTATGGGATTTTACAGTTGTGGTTATTGTTCATTACTATGGGATTTTTGACTTTATTAACCATGAAATGGTGATGTTACCAGTCTACCATAGTTGTACTAACCTGGAGCTTTTCATGGCTACAACTATGAGATTTTAAGCTCCAGTTTTTGTTTTACGGGTATAACTATGGTGAAAACTTCCGCTCCATAACTTGGAATTTAATGTAACCCCGGCACGGCAACAGTTGTATGACCTACTAAAAGAAGTGGGACTGCACCAAGTACCCTGGGTAATCGGTGGAAACGGAACATCCCCGAACTAAATGGAGGTTTGTGGCCGGCAAAACCATCGACTAATGGTGGACTTTCCAAATGATGATGCAGTGTCGAAGATGAGGGCCACAAACCAGTCTTACTCCGAAGCAGTCTTGAGTTTTTGAGGATTACCCTCTGGTAAACTAACAGAACTATGGAAAATCACCATTTATAGTGAATTTTCCCATTAAAAATGGGTTGATTTTCCATAGTTATGTAAACGTTTACCAGAGGATTATCATTCTTCTTCGTTCTGGTAAACTAACATAATCCATAGTTAATGGGATAATCATTACCCATCTTTATCGTGGAATGGCTTAGAGATTCCACGGCTGCCTGTCCCCTCCTCCAAGCTGCTGCACAGGGCCAAACGCTCCACCAAGTCTTGCAGAAAGGGATCGCTATCCAGCTCGGTCATGGGCCTATTTTCGCAAACCCCCATATTTCAACGGCCATTCCAGGATCCGATTGATTGGAGGTACCAACCACATATAAGGCCTATTTTTTAGGCCTATGTAAGGGAATATCCCCACCAAATATGGCCTTATATGGTACAGTACCTCCATTTTAGGATCCTGGAATTCCCATTGAATATTAGGGGATTATATGGAATGATACTGGAGAAACACACTTCAACATGGAAGATTCAAGTGATGAAAATGCCTTGATTTTTTAGGTGAAAATCTGCAGAAAACCATGGCAAAATTGCCCTCAAATACATAGAGATTTCTGCGGATTTGCCCTTCAACCAATTGGGGCAAGTGGGAAACAACATAGAGTTAATAGTTCTGGTTGGTTTTAATGCGAGTTCACAGTTGATTGTTATCATCACAATAAGATGGAAAGGGTGGTATAACCCTTGATAGTTATCCACCATTTGGGGCTTTTGAAACGCAAAACAATTGCCATCATGTGTCTATGCCTAAAAACGACCCCCCCTCTTTCTTCATAAACCAGTTGGAAAAGGACACCATGGTTAGGAGAAGAGAAAAGCGCCTGGCAATTTTTGGAGTAATTGAGATTAGTAGATGCTTTAAAGCCAAACATTGTGTTTTTTTTCATCAAAAAAGTGTGATCCATTCATTCCCCATTCCTGCTTTCAGGGCGCAGCGGCGTGAGGCAGCTATAAGCCATCACTCCAGCTTTCAGCCTCTAGCTATATGTAGCTTCTCTGAAAGTCAAAGAATCCAAGGAAAAAAATAGAAAGCATAAATTCAAAATGTGCCAAGTCACCTTTGCTTCAAAAAACTCACTTCGGTAAATAAAGATAATAAAGCCAGAGCCCCGCAGGCATCGTGACCCGAGACAGGCCTGATGCTTTTCAGCTGCTGCAGTTGACAGCAACGAAGTGCAGAGGACCTCAACGTTTTGAAAACGGGATACCCCCAATCCCCGAGGCTTTGGCATCATTTCTTCTCATTGAGATATATTACAACTGCAATTTTGGGGTATACCCCATGGTATCGCATGGTTAACCCTAATTGAGTTCAGAGGGACAGAAACTATTGAGTTCAGTATCAACTACAAAAGTCTACAAAATACATTGAAGCTGGACTGTGGCCCAAAATCCAAGGTCCTCATACCTGGTCCATGTCTGAATGAAAAAATGCTGGCCGATCATCCAAGATCTGCCGTTGAGTTTCTGGCAAGGTCGTTCCTCGACTTGGATATACATGGGGACAGCACCTCAGAAGAGGTCACTCAGACGGAAGTCAGGGCGAAGTCCTGACATGGGGGTTTCCATAAATGTGGCTATCTCAATAGCTGGATGGTTGATTTCGAACAAAAACCATGGAAAATGGATGGAAAATGGATGATTTTGAGCTACCCCCATTTCAGGAAAACCCATGCATCTGGGACACCCAGACAGTCTGCCCTCATAGGAGACGCTCTGCAAAGCCACGCGGCAAGCGTGCGAGAAGCGCCACACCTGGAAAACTTCGGCAGTCGGCGTCAGTTCGGCGTCAGTGGATGGATGTTTTACCCTCCAAACATGGGAAATTCCCGAACTAAATATGGGGTCATCCCTGTTAGCCGCATCATGGTAAGATGGTCATCCAACTGTCATGAGGTCCTGATATCGAGAATGTCATTTCCAAATATGTTCAGCCTCTTCTTGACCTTTCAGCTGTTCAATGACGGACATCCATGGACATCCACGATTTTGAGACTCCGGCAAACCAATGAACAGTCGTGAAACAGAATTTTTAACGTCGAAAACGTGGGTCCCGTCATTGCTGTTAGGATCTTTGTCCCGGTCAATTTTGACAAATCCCAAAAGTAAAAGTGAGTCAACTAATAACAATAAAAATATTATATAGATAATTATAGATAGCCCGTAGAAACCATAGTTTAGGATTGAATCTGGTTATTTTGGTGCCCACTTGGTTTTTTTTGAAGACTCCAAACTTGACCCGGGCCGCCTCTGATGCATAAAGCCCATCAACAATGGCTTGAAGCAGCCTCAAGTCAGGGGGGCCATCAGAGCCAATGTGAAAAAGCTCGCATGATCATCATGAAAATTCTACGTGAGGCTTTGTTTCACCTTCGAAAGCAGATCAATTGCTAGATGGTTTACCCATACCCCATTATAATCCCGCTATTTACAGCGCTTTTGGTTAGTTACCAATAGTTACGAAATGGCGGATGTTGACGATTTTATACCACCAATTTTCTGGTGAAAATGCCACTGAAAAGCTGATGGATGGGGCAGGCATCCATGGATTGAAATCCGAGGAGTCGTGCACTTTGGAAATCCAACGGACGACAGTAAGTGAGCAACTTACGAGCAACTTGAGATTGAGAAATCAGGTGTTTTTTTTTGTACTTTGCAGCCATATGCCATCAGAAAAAAACGCAAAACAGCAGCCCAGCAATCCATCTCTCAGGCATTTTTTCCCACCAACCAGGGTCCATTGGGTCCATTGGAAATCGTGGAATTTTCGCTGGATGTTCCCATCTCCAGAAGCCGAGGTGCCCTGGGTCTTGAAGCAACGTGTGCCATACCGCCATCTACAGGCACCAGGCTCAGCAAGCACTTTTTTCGTAGCGATTTTCCTGGGAATTAACGCTGGAAACCCATCCACGTCTTTAAAAAAAAAGAAACAGGAACCACTTGGATGAAAAACCAGGCCCCTTATGATAATTCTATGTTTTTGCAATGTTCTAGTTTCAGATGTTGCAGCAATGTTTTGTGATGGCAAGAATGGAAAAAGGCGTTCTCCACTTCTTGTTGTTCTTCCATTGAAAGAGGTTGCAAATAAAGAGCCCTTGGCTGCAAGCATCCTGCAATACATGTAGTGCATCGGCATTGGTATGGCTAATGTGGCTCAAATTTTGAGTGGATACACAAAACTGATTACTTTTCCTATTCGACTCATTTGACGAGCATTGTATACAGTGGTAAATCATTTGACTGTGGGTCAAAAGTTAAGACCGGACTGCACTTCTTTTTCGGTCTGTTTGGTCATTTGGACTATCCAGCATGCAGATTTTCCAGACTGAACCCATCTGCAGAGCAATGGTTGAAATCTTTTTGTTGCCGCGCACCATAAGTCGCGGTGGGTGCCGAAAAACGGCACCCCAAACCCCAGCTGTACGAATTAGCCCTTCCCATGAACTCAGAGTTCACCCTGACTGCAATAGCTTGGATTCATAAGTCAGCCATTTTTTAAATGTTGCAACACTTTTTTGAGACTTCACAAGCCATACAACCTGGCCTTTTTTTTGCACTTCTGGAACTCTGTCAGGGCAGGCTGCTGCAATTCTTTTCTCTCTCACTGCAGCATCAGGCCTGTGCCAATAGGAAACCGCATCCGTTTACAGCGGCTGCAAACCTCTTGGGCATCTCATGACCGATCATCTCAAAATGATCAAAGATCCAAGTTCATTCCAGATCGCAGTGATAATTCGAACCAAAATTATCCATAGTAGCTATCTAAGAATGAATTTGATCCTTCATCATCTGTGAATCATCTTCTCCCCACGTCAAACTCCGTCAAACTCCGTCAAACTCCGTCAAACTCCGTCAAACTCCGTCAAACTCCGTCAAACATCATCGACAGCAGAGCGTTGGGACCGATGCCTTGGATGCAATGTATGCCAACAGCTCACGCATCAAGGCAGGGTGCGTCAACCTGGACGGAAGACCCCAGCTGTACAGATCAGATCTTGATCTGTTTCTTTGGCGATTTTTTTGGTGTCAAAAGTTTGCCCGACAATAGCATCATTTAACTGGTGTGAACAACAGTTAGCCATGTGAATGACTATTATTGTTGATCTTTTCCCCAGTTTCCACTTGTTTAGCCACGTGAATGACTATTACCCTTTGGTTATTTAACGTAGCTCATCATAAATCATCTATGTCTATGGGCCATGGCTTCCAGAATTCGCTATGTTAGTCATAACCAGAGGCTATTAGTCATTCACGATGATTTATAACTAGAAATAACCAGAGGGTAATAGTCATTCACGATGATTTATTTATAAATGTCTATGTCATGTTAGTCATAACCAGAGGCTATTGTTTACATATGTTTTTTCTATAACTCGCCGCTAGTGACTTGATGATCTCCCCAGTTTTCCCCATCAACAAATCTGTTACGACACTGGATCCACTGGATCCTGGGCAGCCGTACGTCACCGGATCCTTAGCTACTGCATCAAGTACCAAAGGGTCCTGCGCTTCGTACTTTGGGGCTTTGGTCTAGTTTCCTGGCCAAAATATGGGGGGAGGTTAACCTGTATATGAAATATATATATATATACTTATATATAATGGTAAATAATCTATATATATATATAATATATATATGGTATAATTATATTTATAATGTATATATATATAATTCGATATATAATATGGTGATGTACTGGCATTATATACATAAGGTCTCACACACTTCCCTCTTTTCCTTGCAAGCTGCACTGCGTGACTATACACAACCTGTCTCTTTTATGTGAACTGCTGAGAGCTGCCAAAGTTACGGCCATAAAAATCTCACAAAAAGTCCAGAAAAATGTAAGTTCCCTCTGTAAATACGTCTTCCAAACGACGTTTTTCTCACTTCCAACGTTGGATTTCCGAGCGCTGTCCTCCACGATTCCTTTCACCAATGCAGTTCGCAGTCTCGGGAGGCCATAGTCCTGTGGAAACCCTGCCATAAATCCAGGGCTGGTTGAAATCCCACTAATGGTGATGACTTGGGGATGGTTTACTAATGTTTATTATGTTTATTGAGTTTACATGAGTTTACCACCTGATTTCCGTGAGTTTAAAGGATTTACCAGTGGCAAACTGTTAGATTACCACTCTAGATGGGTGTTCATATGTCATATTACCTTCTGGTACTCTAACACTTGGTCAAGGAAGCGGGGACCATTTAGGAAATACGTAAATCTACCAACGGGTCGTGTTTCATGGCCAGGTTAAATTAGGGTCTTAGGGAGAACACATGGCCGAAAATCAGAGGCAAATGTCCCAAGTCTCTGGGCGATCCCTTTTTTTCCCTCAAGACATGGATCCCCTTTGCTTGATGGAAGTATATACTCCCTAATCCAGATTGGAAATGATGACAAAAAGATACAAAAAGATACAGATGCCGGGATTTTATGAACAAGCTGACAAGCTGCGAACGACCCATGTTTGAACATGGGGTATGCCCCAAATTCACCCTGCGAATATCCAGCCACTTCGTTGGCAACAGCCATAGATAGAAAGTGACCAACAGCAAAATCGGTAAAAATTGCGATCTTGGAACTGTCCAGCATCTTTTGGGGATAACATATGTCATATATTTCTACATACCTATGATCTTGACAGAAAAAAAAAGTCCCCTCCTCGCACAGCCGAACACTTGCAACAACCTCAGGATGGACAGGATGGACCCTGGACCCAGGATGGACAGGGACACGGCTGAACCAACATTTGGATGAACCAACTTGGACAGTGGGGATTATCATTCACAATCATTCCGATATCATTCCAAATGGGTGCATCAATGGATTGATTTGAGAGAGATCTCAAGGAAACCGTGCTTTTCACAAATATTTGGGGTTGCTGTACATCTTCCCTTCACTCCCGAGTTGTCAGTTCTGGAACTTTTCTTAGACATTTGAAAGCCAGATGGCTCAGGCCCATTGGGTGACCGGGTCTTTGCAAAAGAAATACGTTTGGGGACACGGCAACCAAAAAACAGAAAAACGGAACCTGCCTTGGTTTAGGTCATGTTCCTTCAAAGGCCAGTTAAACAATGAATGAGAAAATTATGGGAAATCTAGAGTTGTTTTCCCAATCCAATGTGAGAGGGTCCTTAGATTTTCACTTCAACCAATTTCAGGATTTTATATTTCATAAGTAAAAGCTAAAGTTAGATCCAGATTAAGTAATCATCAACCAAATTGTCTAATTTCACCACCATTCATTGCCCCAACCCATCCCCTGTGTGCTCAAATTTGGATGCCAAGATTGAATGGTTGCAGCAAAAAAATGACCAAAATCAGCACCTGAGCCTCAAATTATCCTGACCCATACTTCTCAATCATTCAGTGGTTCATGATTTATCTAAATAATCAGAATGATATGAATATAATTATCAGAATATATGATGGACTATAATCCTGATCCC
Organism: Cladocopium goreaui; assembly: GCA_947184155.2. Taxonomy (NCBI): domain Eukaryota; class Dinophyceae; order Suessiales; family Symbiodiniaceae; genus Cladocopium; species Cladocopium goreaui. Next base: position 67,632 of record CAMXCT020002634.1, read on the forward strand.
ATTTATTATCAGAATATAATCCCCACTCAACTGGATCTTTCACTGGTTTTTCTAAATAATCCACCATCCAATGGGAATCAATGGGATATGATATCATTGGATTTTTGTTTTTATGATTGGTTGAAGAAACATCCATGGAAAAAAACACTTTTAAACGAATCGACTCCAGGGATGTTTGATTGGTGAGTTAAACATCCAGTTAACTGGGTATTAATGAGGTATTATCTTGGCAATCATTCAATGCATGATGATCATGATGATGTTTTGTGGGATTCCCATCCTCCATATGACTTCATTCTTGGAAAATCCATCGAAAATCCCCCAGAGAAATCTGAAAATTTCTGGTGGATCCCCAGATCAAAACCTTCCATCTCTGCATCCGCACGTTGGCTGTGGTGGCTTCAGCGGCCAACCGTGCGGCACAGAGATCCGACAGCGCCGGCAGCCCAAAGTCGGACCTCGATTTTTCGACGATTTTTCGGCACCCAAAAAGAAGATTAGCCTCTGGTAAACATATAAAAAGCTATGGAAAATCACTATTTTTCATGGGTAAATCCACTATAAATGGTGATTTTCAATAGCAAACTGTTAGTTTACCAGAGGGTACACCAATAACTAATGAAATTGCTTATTGCGGTTAAAGTGGGGAATTCAACTCTGTTTTATTGGGTTATGATTAGCTGAAGCAAAAAGTGGGGAATTCTAGCTGTTTACAGAGAAAATAAAATCAAGCTTTAACCCAGTGAAACTTGAAAAAGTAAACTGGAATATTGGCATTGAAAGAGCGTGTAAAGTGATATTTGCAACCATCAAGAATCAAAGTTTTGCCATGAAAAAAAATACATGTTTTGCTCCTGGGGTCACCTTGGGCGTGCCATTCTTCACTGAGGCAAAAGCGATATCTTCAGGATCTCTTCATTGACCTCCGGTCACTCGTACATGTTGGACACGTTTTTTGATGTTGGAGTCAAATTTAGGATGACTCCACCCTCGCAGATTCTCGGACCTCTCTTGCACAAAAATAGGTACAGAATCTGCATCTTTGTGTGATAAATCTGTCATTTCACATCATTTCGCATCATTTCACATCATTTCTCCATGATTTCTCCATTTCTCCGTGATTTCTGTGTTTCTCTCCCCGTTTCGGGCTAACGGCGAACGGATGAGCCATTTCGGCCACCAGTTTACCGGCCTTGGATGAGGTGGGAACAAAGGCATCTTCTCGAACCTTGCGGGGCTACCAAACGATACAAGACGCCCTGCAAAATGGGTGATGTTTCGATATGTGTTTCGATATTTGCAAAATGATGTTGTAAAATGGGTGAGACATATTGAAACATTCAATGTGTGATCCATTTGCAGGGCCAATTGAGCAGGCAAATACTCTTGAAGTGTCCAGCATTTTGGAGTGCTTTGATGTTCCATCTGAACACATATCGATTCAGGAGGCCGTACCCTCCAAAACCAAACGTCAGAACAAGTTAGCAATCAGTACCCTCTGGTAATCAAACACGGCAATTGAAAATCCTCTACATGATGTTTTAATGGGAAAATGATCCATGGTGGATTTTCCAGCAAGCCATAATTGATTAGCTAACGTGACTTCAGCAGTTCACAACCCATTCTTCATGTGCACATGCCACATGCTGGTAGAGTTGGCCTCGCCATAGCAGAATTTCACCACCTCAAGATCTGCAAGCTGCTGGGAAGTAACTTGCAGATCAGAGGACATTTAAAAAATGATCACAGCCCCACAAAAAAACAACCAGAAAAGAAGACAATTTTGTGGAATTCGGAGGAATGGGGAAAAAAACCTTTGATGAAATTCCATATCCAAAAAAAAACATCAATGGGTTTATATCACAAATATCCACAAACATCATTAAAAAAATTGGGATAAAAAGCTGGGTCAAAGACAAAAACACCAGCTTTGAATCTAAGGTCATGACCAGATCAACCGCCTCATGACTGGCCTCCCCAAACTTTGCTTGACTTCGCTTGTGCTGATCCAACATTTGGACCCCGGGCCCCAAATATCAAACATTAAACTCGCGTTAAACATGAATCAGAAACAAGTCAACCAAGAAAAAAAACATCATCTTTCAACCGTTGTTTCCATTCAAAAAGAAACACCAAAACAAACAGCCCAGGCCTGATGAAGATCCAGTTCTGCGGTGTCCTGCGGATTTGAAAAGATCAACGAACAAGTCCAATACATGGAGCTACGTAAACGTACCGTATCTTTGGCCATGTTGTGCTGGGATATTCCCTGAAATTAAGGCCTTATCTATCTATATATATATAGATATGGATATAGATATAGATATATATATATAGGCCTTATAAATGGTTACCTCCAATTTACAAAATCGCTTCCTGAAATGGCCATTGAACAAGTGTCATAAGGATCTAAGAGTTTTTTGCAACTTTGCCATCAGGGAAATGGGTGACATTTTCTGCACAGAACCAGACACTTTTCCCCTTATCTCCTGCAACTGCCTGGCCAATACCTCGGAGTGAGCAGCAAGTACCTGGATCGTGGTTTCACGGCTTCACCACTGACATCCAACCATCCCAACCATCCAACCGGTCACTTTGAGGTACAGATCTATTGAACCTGTTGGCTCATGAGATCCAAGGAAAGAAAGAATTCATACCAAGGTGAGAGTCGAGCAAGATCGAGCAAGAATATTGATATGCACCATTTTGATCCATTTTATGTCCATTCAAAGTGACGGATCCAAAACGTGGAGGTCACTGTACAGTTTCACGACTCCACAAGTTTCTTCCTACGCATTCTACGCTTGAAAATTTCGGAGTTCAAACTGTGAACTGAAGATCTGAAACTATCTGCAACTAATCTCCCTTTGGACGATCTCGGAAATTCCTTAGCGTGACGATGTGCGAAAGAAACTCTGCAACACTAGGGACGTCTCGGAACATCTCTGATACATCACCCTCAATCCTAGCATTTCCTTTGCTTGTGCGGGAGTTGAGGTATGGTTTCTGTTCATTTCGATATGGCTAAAATGTTTCATGCTATACACATTTTTTTTCATTAAGCGCTAGAAAGGGTCGTACCCTTGCCGCAGTCAGCATCGAATTGACAAAAACATGCGTCGAATTGCACACCTGCCCTTAACGACCTTGATAGTCGGGCAACCACGTGGCATCTGCACGGATTTGCCCACAGAGTTTCTCTGCTTCAATGACCCACTGTACTAGGTCGTCCTCCGGGGGATCCACTGGTGTGCACAGGCTGCTACGATTGCGTCTGTACAACTCATCAATGATTGCACCTGCAATCGCAGCGCAAAAGGGTTCTGGGTATTCTTTCAAGGCACTGGTTTTGAAAAGTCCGTCAGGCCCTTTTCCTATCGCAACCTGTGTCGGCCGGGTAGCCTCAGGGAGCTGTCTGCGATACATTGACTGAGCAAAACGCGGCATCCTCAGCGCCAGAAGCCCCGTGGGCTTGATCATAGCGCAACCCCACTTCCACTGACTCATAATGTGAAGGGCGACTTCCGGGTGTTGACGCAAAAGTTCCGTCCACGGAGCAGTCCAAACACTTGCAATTTGTGGGTCATCCGGCGGAGCTGGATGTTCGCTTACATACAGTCCCCCAGTGCAAATTGCCCAAGCAATGGTAATGGTGGTTTGTAAATAAAAATGTGTGCCTTGACTGAGCTGCCTGAGCTCACGTTTCGTCAGTCCCTGCAATCCAAAAATTCTCTCAGCACTTCTCAGCGGTCTCGGTCCTCGTCCATGGGAACCCTCTGCATCGCCCTCGATCACAATGGGCTGGTGCCTGGCTGCAGACCAGGTCTCACATGGGGCTCCTGCAATGGTAGCCGCAATGCGTCCTTCCCTATATAATCGAATGAGCTGTTGCCATGTCACTGACTGAAGGAGGAGATTACCCATCGTCGCAGAATTCGCGGTGTCCAATGAGAGCACAATGACCTGCAAATTAACGGCTGCTGCCCATCTCGCAAGATGTGCATGGATGTCTCCTTCCCTTCTTCGACCACTGAAGAGATGTGCGATCAGGAATGTTGGTTTACAGTTAGGCTGGCTCCAAAGGGGAACCTTCTTTTCATGAGGAAGGTCCAACCAGCGTGTTGCTCGAACTTGCTGGAAAAGGGCTGTTTGCTCATCAAACTGTGCGGGTACATGCGCTGCAGTAGCAGCTCTTTCTTGAACATTTGCTGAGCCTTTTCGCACGTCTCTGTGCGGAAAGCGGGTCTGCATTTCAACAGTGAGACGTCGCAATCTGGCTTGGAGAGAGGTTCGCTTCTGCAAGAGCTCAAATCGTGGGAAAACAGATGTCAGTTCACAGAATGCTTCATCAACCAAAATTTCTGCCCTGCCATCAAGAAATTCGGCGATCACATCTGGCAAATCATCTTGTCCCCATCGCATAAACTCAGCCTCAAACCATGGCCCGAAGTTCCCATCAGCATCATCCAGCAAAAGGATCCAGCGATCAGGTAAATCTTCCGCCAAGCTCTCATCAAAACCTGCAGCCTGAAAATCACTAAACCATTCCTCTGTAGTCTTGGACAAGGACTGTCGCAATCTGAGAGAGGCTTGATAAGCGTCTTCGGGCATATCAACTTGCAGTTCCTTCTGAATAGTCTCCAGCTCTTGAGTAAGTTGCTGGATCTCTTGTGCTCGATGATCATCGGCAAGCAAAAGTGGTCCTTGCGCCTGGACAGTTTCCACACGAGCTAATCCTCTAACCTCCAAAGGCTTGACTTGAAAGTATTGGCCATTGGGCAAATCCTGAAATCCTTGCTGACTAAGTTGCTGAAAGCATCGATTGGGCCCTGTGCGTCTAGAAACATACGCCAGGTGCAAATACAATCTTTGTTTCGTCCAAAAGAATTTCAGGCAAGCAGGACACGTCTCTCCTACGAGGAATTTATGCTCTGGCGCAAACTGCTGATGTTTCTGCCGTTGGTGGCAAGCTAATCCTTGCTGACTGGAAAAACTCTTTCCGCAATGGCATTGGAACTCCTGTCTCGCATGGTCTGATGCCGAAAACGGCGAGGGCAAGAAGGCGCCTCCATGTTGCTCGAAAACTTTGAAAAAAGTCTTGTGTAGGGAAAACAAGCTATTAGTCATGTTTTCTTGCATGAGGAACCGAGACCATGCTCTTTTCACTCGCACTCGCCATTGGCGAGTCCCTGATTGCCAGAAATCAAAGACATGAGTCAGATCATTGCGAGAACCAAGCCAAGGAAGCAAATCAGGCTCAAGCTGGTGCAACCAAGCCAGGTCATGTTTCAGTCCGAAAAGCCAGGAATCTGTGCGCAGACCTTCTTCAATATGCAATATGTGCTGGAGCATGGCAGGGCCGTGCTGCCAAAGTTTTTGTGCATAGAGGAGTCTATCCAGTGCCATTCTCGCTCTAGGGAAGCTGTGGCCGGCTCGATGGAAAACATCGGCGGTTGTGAGCGTTTCATGCTCTTCCTTGCTGAGCCTCAACACACGCTTTAACATGTAAAGCACTGCAGTTTGGATCTTAGCGTTCTGCCGGGCTGTGGTGGGTGCCCAGGCTCCTAATCCAAAGTACAGTTTCGATTCCACTAGGGCGCGATACATCTGCAATCTGGTGTGCACAGGAATATGTTTGTTGCAAAGCACAGGTGCTGCCAACTGAGCAAATGCTCCTCGGGCCATCCCGATGCGAGTAGAAATCTCCAGATCCAATGAATGAGACGAACTGAAGATAGTTCCCAGATGCTTGTAATGTGCAACAAAATGGATGAAGGCTTCCTGGTCCCCTAGTGCCAGGGTGAAACCTGGTCGATCACTCAATTGGTATTGTCGGCGCAACTCCGCGGCCCCGCTCCCTTTGAAGGTGGCTACCACACTAGTCTTCCCTTTGCTAAAATTTAATAAGAACCCCCGCTGCAAGAACACTTGATGAACATGGCGAATTGCAGACTCAATCAACTTAGGAAGGTGGTCTGCATGCTTAGAGGCAAGCGGCAAGGCCAGATCATCTGCCCAGACAATGCTTTCAATCTCAATATCCAGCTCTGTGAGGATGTTCTGGAATTCCACCTGCTCTCCCATCCAGGAATTGATATCTTTCGTAACATCTGCCATCAGGATATGAAAGATACAGTCTGCTAGCGGGGAGCCGGGACGTGTGCCACGTCTGGTGATAATGAACCGCTCATCGCCCGGAGCTTTAAGCCATGTATCGGTATGCAAATCTTGCAACAGCTGGATCAAAAAAGGTGGGGCATTCAGTTGCGTCAACAGATGGGGCAGGTCGAGCAAGGTTGCAACCTCCTGCACAGGCACCCCTTCAGCATCTAATGCTTGCAACACTTCATCAATAGCCTCCGGCACATGGATGCCCGAGACTAATTCCCTGATAAGTCTATGGAACGCATTAGTCAAATCAAAGAAGACAATGGCCGATGAAAATCCTTTTGCATCCATAATACGTCCAAAAACTTGAAGAAGCTGTGATCCAAAAGGGACCTGCATATGAGCAAACCCTCCAATCTGACCGGCTGGTCTCTGTCTGTGCAGACGTTCCATCAGACGTGAGCGGATCAGGGCATGAAATCGCTTAGCTATGGTGGGCAAAAGCATGATACCCCTGTAGTTCTCAGCTAGCAAGGAGGATCCTCGCTTGTGGATCACGGCCATTTGACCTCCTTTCGAAGCTAGTGGTTCGCTCTGCCAAAGACACTGCTTTAAAATTAAAGGAAAGTACATCTTGGCAAGATCCACTGCATGCCGTCGGAAAAGGCTAGACGGTATGGGATCAAACCCTGTAGACCTGTCAGGCTGGGTAGTCCGAATGGCATCTTCAACTTCAATGAGCGAGGGGAGATCATCAATCTGGAAGTCATACTGCACAATGGGCATGTTCTTCTGGCGTGCGTGGCAGGTCTCTACAATCACAGCAGCATCATGAGTTGCACCAACCTCCAGCTGCTGAAAATAAGGGACCCACTGGTCCTTCAAGAGCTCAATCTTCTGCGGATTTTGACCGATCCTACGAGATCGGAATTTTGGCAAGTGGCGACGAATGATTCTCCACATATCTTTGACATGATTTGGCGCCAAGAAGTCCGACGCCTCCTGCATAAGGCCGGCAAAGAACATTCGGTCATCATGCCGCAGAGCACGCGTCACCTCTGCACCTAACCGTTGAAACCAATGCAGAGCTTGTGCAATGGCACAATCCAATTGGCAAAGAAGGTGGTCAAAACCCTGGACATGCGGAGTGGCATCTTGTTCCCAGCGACTGAGTCGCCAAGCTGCGAAAACCATAGCTTGCAGGGTAGATTTCCGCAGACTGGTATTCTCGTGGAGCTTATTGCGCCATTGCTTCTTGGTGCAGATCAACCCCCATGTATGTGCAGAAAGAGTCTCTTTGCGTGGCTTCCTGGGCGCTCTCTTCTTCTTGTCTCTACATGCAAGCAGTATTTCCTGGATGTTAATAGCATCAGTGTGAACATCAACGGTAAAATCCGGATATGTGCTGCCAGCACACCTCCCAATTTTGCGTGGGCAAAATTCATCGACATGAGGCTTGCCACGTTGATTGGTACAACGACTGTCAGAGGCAACACAAATCGTCCACGCAACTTCCGCACACACTGTGCGGTGATCTTCTTTGATCATCGAAAAATCAACTTCGCTTGGGATCCAGGACATGCACGTCTGCAAAGGCCATGAACAGGGAATACCAATATAATCGTTGCGCGTCCACAATCCAGACTGATGTTGCCACGTTCCACCTTCTCCCGTGTGCAGTCGTTCAAAGGTGGATGGCACAAACACATCTGATCGCGCCACAAATTGAGCAAAAGGTTCACTTTTTATCTGTCATGATTTCAGCTTGCCAGTCACCTATTCGGTCACAGGGTTGGCTGCCAAGCCTGCAGTTGGCATCTGCAAGCACAAGTTTGGGCCAATCATGAAAAGCATGAGGGATACTTGAATCAATGGAGTGCCAGAACTCTTCAATCTCCAACAGCGCAGCCCCTGTATGCGGAGCATGGGCAGCGATGATAATACAGCGAAACCCTATCCGTTGCACTTTGAGAATCAATGAGCGCGGTGTGGTCGCAACAATAGTGAAATCACTTTCTTGAAAGAAGAGGTCACTTGTTGATTCCGTTCCTTCAATTGCAGTTTGGCTAGCCAAGGGATGGGTCTTGGAAATACCAACCAGCATGCCGAATTGGCCCGACTCATTTGCTGGGCTCTTAATCAGGTGGTACCTTTCATCAGCTGTCTGCTTCACTGTACGCATCCTGGTTTCCTGAAGCGCAAAAATGTGGATACCCAAATCATCATAACTTCTCAAAATCCACTCAAGCCTTGCAGGGCCATCTGTCCCCGTGATAGTACAGTGTTGTTTTGCCGATCTACTCTTGAGTGTGAGAATGTTGCAAGTGGCGACTCTCAACTGGAATGTAAATTGTAGGAAGCTGGGACGCCTGTCAATGCTCTCACTAGACGGCAGCACATGCAGATCAGGCTGCGTGGACGGCCTCGCTGGACACGTCCAAACTGTGCTGGCTAACTCTGCATCTTTCCATTGTGTGTGCAACATCCAAGCCCATTCAATAGCTTTGACAAACTGGCTTTTTTGTGTGAAGGAAATGAAGTGTTGCCAGTCTTGCAATGGGCTGCCTAGAGCGGCACAGAGCGCAAGAGTGTCAACCAACTCGTTCCCTGGTTCACCCTTGTGGCCTGGGCAAAAGAAATGTTCACATGTGAGATCAAATCTGGTTTCGCAGAGTCGCAACATACTGCGAGCCAAATGACACGCATGGACAGCCCTGGTAGATTTCCATAGTCCCACTGTTTGATTTCCTACAGTGAGGGAGTCGTACACAAGCTCACACCTTGGTTTGGCTCCGAAGACTTCATACTGGATTTTGACCAAATCATACAGAAATTTAAGGGCCAAAAGTGCAGCTCGAAGCTCTGCACTGTATGATGCTGACTCATCGGCACTGTCACCTTTACCTGAGATGGCTCCGGCAAATAACCATCTACCTTGTGTCTGTACAAAGGCTGCTGCTGCATAGCCAATGGTGCCTTTATCCTTAAGAAAAGACCCATCATAGTAGATCCTGATCTTGTCGACAGCATGATCAGAGGCGAACCAATCTTCACCTCTGATCCATTCAAGGGATGACGGATGCCACTGAGCTGTGCCCTCCAGCTGAGCTTCAATGTCAAAACATGGCAGTATAAAATGCGAATCCAGCCATAGCTGTGCATCGACAGCGTTCTTCATGTCAATCCTTAGGCGCCTGGGCTCCCTTTCCTCTGTAGGGTCAGTCGGCTTGGAGCTACAGGCGCTCTCAACCGCAGTGAAGGGGTTGGATGGTGCAGCTGAATGGCCCTTCGTCTCACACTTTCCCCAAACTTGAAGAGTGATTGCAGCCCCGTCCTTGCCGAGCACTTGTGTGCCTGGCCACAACTGATCCCTATCATGCCAAATAATGAATTGAGCGTAAACGTCATGCAGTCCAGCGGCCAACAAGACATTATCATAACTCAAAGCAGCATTAAGCAGGGAAGCTTGCCTAACAACCCTAGGCTGTTTAGTGGTATCAAGAATGGTGACCAGAGCTCCTATTGTTGCCCCAGTGGGCTGCTGTACCACTAGAACGTGTGCATCAACAGTTCCTTCCATCAGCACTGGTGAAGGGTGCACCAGCGAACAAACAATTGGCAAATGACGTACAGCAGTATCGTTCCATGCATCATGTATCCACTGTTCCCATTGAGTGGTGTCGCTGGGCAATTCAATCAATCTCGGCTGAAGACAAGAGAAGATCTCCTGTCCTGGGGCAAGAAACCAAGTGGCAAGTTTCAGAGCAGTGGGCTCTTTACCTTGTTGACGACAGGTCCGTTGCAAGTCAAGTACAAATTCAGACTGGGTCGTTTCTCCATTGTCAGCCCAGTGCCCCTGATGTTGCAAAAGGTTCTGCTCTTCCGTTTCATTCTCTTCATCAGACTCCCACGAAACCAAAGCCTGCCTATGAATGAGAACATTAAACCCTAGACCATGGGACGTGGCAAAGGGCTGATCACGGATCTCAGTACCTATATGCCATGTGCTACATTGAACTTGAGACCTTCTAAGTGAACATTCAAGTGCGGTGCCTGCACACCTGAGCAGGTCTTCATGGGTCACTTGCTGTGGAACCACTGCTGCAGTTGATGTCGGTGCTCCTTGCAACAAGGCATTATCATATTTGGTGATGATAACCCCACTTTGGTCAGCAGGGATCTGCTGAAAGGCCAAGACATGAATGCGATCCAGTGGACTTGGTGGAGGGACTGGGTTCACAAACACAAAGGAGAACGGCTCATCTACGTCAGCAAGGTCTGACCAGGCATTTCGGATTAATTGCTCCCAAGAACTAAAATCATCGTCGAGGTGAACATTGCGTGCCTGATCATTGAAGGGCAGGTCATACCACGTGGTGATTTCAACCGTCTTTTCACGAGAGGCCGGATGCATCATGGCTTGTTGAACCCACAAGGCATGCAAGTCTTGTACGAAACGAGGGTAATCTTCAATCCTAAACGAAAGGACTGGGACATCTGCAACAAACATATCTGGGAAGACAAGGGTAACACCCCGATTCCAATGGAGTTCCTCATGCGCTCGTTCTCCTGGAGAAGGGATAATCAATTTAAGCCCTTCTCCAGTATTCAAAGCAAGACCCCAACTGCTTCCATGCGTTCCTCTATGTAAGGTGCAGCGCCTGCCTTGGCAAACCCTACTGAGCTTGGCGACTTCAACCACATGCTCTGGTGAGGCATCTTTTCTCAAGACCATTGCAGCATGACCCGTACCATCTCGGAGTGCCAGAAATTGGAAACTGAGAAGAGTTGGAACATTCCTCGGGTTTGGCTGCTGAAACACAATCAAATGCCCTATCGTGTGTTCAAAGGGCGAGTCCTTGGGTTTCGGATAAACCCAGGCCATGTGGACAGGCTTGGTGGCATCAATTCTGTCTCTCCATCTTTGCTGTATATCATGCAACCAGTCTAGTGGCCGTTGGCTCAATCTGACAACACGTGTCTTCACTTGCTATTTCTTCAAGGCAATTGAGATACCACGTGCGCACATAAGCCACTGGGCCTTCATTGACATCCTCCACTTCATGTAGGTCAGCAAAATTCTTGAAAAAATGTCGAAACCAGAGTGGCCATGGAATTCCAGGAGGGTTTTCATGAAGATCGTTTTCAAGAAGATCAGCGACACAAGTGTTGTTGCAATCAGCAGGACAAGTTTGATTGGCATGCTCATCGGCAGTCGGGTGAAGTGGATCAGAAGAAGAGGAGGACGGTCTCTGCATAACACTGATATCATCATATGTATCATCTGCCTGGCCGTATTCCGCTCGTATATCTTCTGAATCCAACAAACTGGGAGAAACGTTAGAGTCAACTGTGCCACTACTACTCTGGGCAGGGCTAGAAGGCTCATAGTATCTTGACCAGAAATCTTCAACCGTGAGCTGCCTGCTGTCAGCTAAAAGCTCACCTGTAGAAACTTCACAACGATCTGAGGGGGGCAAAATGATTTTGGCATGATCTCCAAACATGGCTCGTCTCGGGTTGGGGTCTTGCAGATACCATGGAACATGCTTGAATTCAACGAGGCATCGCATCTTTTCAAATCTGCAAAACTCAAATACACGAGCCTGAGACAGTAAGACATTCCGTGAAAGCAATGATGGGACCGCCACAACTTTGCGTTCAAAAATCGGCGCAACACCGAAGTGGGCTTCCATCCACTGGCCATGAACCTCCACATCGACTAGGATAAGAACATATGCCGTGCCCACTGGTACATCTTGCACTTGTTGCACAATGACTGGGGCAATGCCTTCTGGAACATCAGGTAGTCTTACATTCAATTCGTGGCAGTCAAGCACATCTTCTCTGTCAACTGCATAGTGATATGCAATTTCACGCATCATGCTAGGCCAATCCGTCCAGTCCAGCATGGCATGGACTGGCACATCATCTAAATGAAACATCATGACAGCTTGACGCGCATTGTCATCATCAGGTGGGTGGATGATAGGATCCTCACTCCTCCCCGATTCGTCCCCTGCATCTTCTGCAGGCGAATCATCAGATTCATCGGCTGCCTGCAGAAGTTGGTTATTTCGCGCCACATGTCCCCTAACATCATTCACATGGGGATACCATGGTGGGGCCTCAGGATCATTGAATGTGAGAGGTCGAAGGCCCTTAGCCTTCCTGCGTTGCATGAAAGAAACTTCATCCACAAAGCTACTGGAAGCTGCAGTGAGAGCATCATTTCTGGTAAAAATGTGAGCTTGAAATCCATGACCATTTTGCATCTGGTGGACTTCCGTTTCATCGTTCAACTGTGTCCACCGAAAGAAAAACCGACAATCTGCAGTGCCGCATATTGTATCAAGGTCGGCAGCTACTGTGAGGATCTGCTTATTAACAAGTTGGGGCAGTGAGAGGGCTATGGCAAAGGCTCTACTGGTATCCTGCCTTTGTTGATCAACTGTCAACAAACCTGCAAATAAACCGCTCTCCTCCTCCTGCGCAACAATGATATCGGCAACTACATTGCGGGTGACATAGTGACGGTATGGATCAGGATGTACCACACTCAACCAAACTGCTCTTCTTTGATCAATCATGTCTCTCCATGCTCTCTCAATTTCCGGTTGCCAGTTGAACCAATTATGATCCAGTTCAATGAACCTCGGGACTCTCCAGCGCGGGAAGTGCTGATGATGTAGAAACCACGTTCTGATCAGAAATCCTTCCGCCTGCAGAGTGGCAAGTGGCAGACCTTGGGCATCGAACAAAGCAAAAAGGTCCTGAACAAATCCTGGTGGCTGCGGAAAGTTCCAACCGTCTTGTCCTTCATGCGGCATAGCATGTTCTGGGTGAAGACCCTGTGCGGTGCTTTCCTCAGTATGGAGCAATCTAGCCTGCCTTCCGGAGATCAACACGGCCTTCGGAGAAGACAGCGGATCATCATCGTAAGGTGGCTGCAATTCTGTTGCAAAGGTAACAACTTTCCTGGCACTCTGATTGGTCTTTTTCAAAATAGATCCAAAAATGGGCCAAGCTGGAAAATGTTTCGGGTCTGAGAGGCAAAAGCCATCATTGAGAAGGTTATTGGATACCTCAAGTTGCAAATCCACGGCCCTTTTTGTTGCTACAAAGGTCGGCATGAATTTACTTTCCCATCGGATGCTGTGGCAAAGGATCATACACATGGTGGATGGATCACAAGGTGACTCGTTGCTTGCTGCACACCACAGTTCCCCATCTGTGGCATAGGCCTCAACCGCGAGTCCGCCTCCCCATCTCTGAGTTTCTGGCGCATGGAGTGAATTCCTAAGACACTCAGCCCCATCGCCCCAATTCACATCGATCCTTCTGCAGCTCCAGATGCCTGCGGCGCCAGAGAAGCTTGATGTCCAAATGGCTCCAATGATCGCTGCCGCTTGGTTTTGGGTGCGTCCTCTCCTTCTTCGTCTGAGTCCATGATATCGTGGACATCTAGCGGGTTGACAATCGCTGCTGCCTGCTTCAAACAATCTTGTACCTGCTTTGTCAGTGCAGTCTCTGTTGCATCCAGGTCTCCTGGGCCATCCTCTAGATCCTGGCTCTCTGCATGTTCGGGCTTCACACTGGTTTGCAGTCCTGCAAGCTTGTTGAGCGTTTGTAGATTCCTTCTGGCAGCTGATAACTCCGCTTTTGCCTTGTTTGTCTGATCGATATATTGTTTCTGTTGATCTTGAAACGCCTTCATCTGATTCTCCCAAGCGGTGATAGAATCCTTGAGGTGTCGCAGCCACTGTTCCCTGTGCCGGCGGCGAGCTTCCCTCAACTGGTTCAGTTGCTTGGTGGCTTTGTTGATCTGGGATGAGGTTCGGTGAAGATCGGCTCCAATTCTTTGGGAATTGCTGGCTTCTTCTTTCTCCACTGCCTCCCTCACCTCGGGTGGTGCCTTGGAAATGTCTGGATACTGCTTGCGTACAGCGATCAAAAGATCGCTGGCTGGGACCTGGGCAGTCCCGCTCACAATGTTGCCCACAGATGCAGAACTGGCTTGACCCTTGCTGGGCATATTGCTCGCCACAAAACTTGCATCTGGTGACGGCCACGGAGGTATCTGTGCCGGTGCTGCAAAAGGGGATGGCTGCAACGTCTCGTTTCCCCCAGTCGCACCCTTTCCACGACCTTTCCTGGCTCGATTGCTCTTGCTTCTTGCAGGCTTCAATGCCTGGCGCCCCGAACGGGGCGATTCCCAGCCTTTCCAAGGCTGCCCTTCTTCTTCGGCTTCCCAGGCATATGCTGGTTGCGTCTCGTGACGCCAGCCGGTTGTCCAATGCCTCTTGCACATCGGACAGTGCACATGAGATTTCTTGTTGAGGCGGTTGCACACACAACGCCAGGGGTAAGAGTCCTCTAATTGGTATCGATTCATGGCCTTCGAGATCAGCTTGAGATGATGACCGTCTCGGGAATGATGGGTTGCCAGTGTACTTCGAATCCAAAAAATTTGACTCTTTGTCAATTCCTGTCCCTTTTTGGAAAACCTGTGCCACAGGGATCGGGCAAGTGCCCTGTGTCTCCTCTGTCTTCTCCTTTGCGTCGCTGTAACAGTAATGATTGATGAAGGCCACCGCAAGGAAGTACCAGAAGTAGAACCGTACGATGCGATGCATTCACTATCAAACGTGGGACCAATCCCCAGCGTTCGGCACGCTGCAGAGCCAGAGTTGTAAATAACCAGAGAAAATCAATCCAGCTGTAAAACAACCACCGGCAGCACACAGAGAAAATCAGAAATTTGTAGTTGAAACACCAGGGCTAGCCAGTTCAGTGTACAACAATACAAAATGAAAAGTAAATCCGAAATCAATGGTAGCCAGAACACCAGTACGGTCCAGGGAAAATCACCTGCACCCAATGATGCACGTTGCCAAAGAATAAAGACCAGCGCACAGCAGTTCAGTCTTAGATGAAAGGCCCGATGCGTCAAACGCCAATGGACCCGCGGGTATGTCAACGGCACCCGCTAAGGTCAGGCTAAAGGATAGGAACGGTGGGGCCGCGAATCCTGAGCCAGACCTTCATGCTATACACACAGTGAAAAAAAAATCTTTTCCAGGCTCTTTCACGTTTTATCACTAAAATGAGCCGCACATGATATGGAGGTGTCCTCCATAGTCACCATACGTTTCAATACGAAGTCATGGTCATCCATAACGACTGGATGCCATAACTTGGATGATAACTGGAGTACCCCCATGGCTTAGGAAACCTCCATATCCATCAGCCATCAAACTCCAAGTGACTCACTTCCTTGCACTAGGTCGTTTCTTGGCTGCCAGGGCGGCTGCCCTGTGGGTTGACACAGAGGACCAAAATTCTGGTGGTTCACGATTGGGGATCCATTATATACCATTATATGCCATTATATACCATGATATACCATTGTATACCATTATATAATCAGAAAGCACACAGCGGCGTGGTGCAAGCAACGGTCTTTTCCTGTAGCGGAAAGGGCGCCCTTCGGGCCAGTAGATGCAGCGGTCAATCGAACCTGGACATGTGTGGCAGCATGATGTACCTGAAAGGACAGTTGGATTTTCTCACCCGTCCTCAGGTGCAGATTGGCTCTTTTTTTTTGAGCTGCTTTCGCTGGTGTCTTCCGGCGCGGATCTGCTCCTTCTTTTTCAGCGCTTCTTCGGTAGGAGCCAGTTTCCATGTTCCAGAGGACAAAGCTTCCTGCAGCAATTCACGTTCACATCCAACCTTGGTTAAAACATCGGCAAGCATCTGGCTGGTGTCGATCCACATGATCTCACACCCTTCCTGCATCAGCTCGCGCACTTGCGCAACCAAGATTTTCACTCGCTTGTCTGTGGGCTGTCCAGCATCCTTGGCAACGGTGGACTGCAAACTTTTCGCATCGGTAAATGCCAGTACTGGTTTGAGCGCATACTCTGTCTCGAGAGTGGTCAGCGGCACATGGGGATGCATGATCTCTCGCAAGAGAGAAGCCACGTAAATTCCAGCTTCAACACCTGCAAGAAATGAGTTCGCTTCAGCTGCCAGGGTGCTACGGCAAACACGTTTGATTGATGTAGATGTCGCCTCCAAAATGAGGACTGGTGTCTCGGTGCCATCCTTGATGGAGGGCAGAGTCAAGCCTACCAGGTATCCGCACTGAGATCGCAAACCTTCTGTGTTTGCAAAACTTGAATCAGCACATACAAAAACAGCACAGTTTTCCAAAGTGAGATTGGAAGGTTTGAAGCACCATTGGGCATCAGCGCTATCCTTCAGCATCTTGACGGCCTTGTTGAGGTCAATCACATTCTTGATGCATGGGTGGCCAATGCTTTGGGAGGCAATGCTGACATTCACCATAACGTCAGGCCTCGTCTGTCGTGCTATCCAACCCATACTTCCAATCAAGGCTCTGAACTCGCTCTTTTCTTCTTCAGAGAGTGGCAGGTTTGGAAACTTTCTTCTGTGCTTGTCGAGCATCTGGTACTCCAGGCCTTCAATGGCATCGACCTGTTCCAGAGAGATCGACTTGTCAGCATGCTGGATTAAGTTCTTTCCACAAAAACGAAACTCAGTGTCCTTCTTCTTCAGGTGAAGGCGTTTAGTGAGCTCCTTCATGCATACTTCGTACTTTTCACCAAAGCCACAAGTAATCAAATCATCAACGTGGCTTGCCATGACTCCAATCAAAGCAGGTGGAGAGGTTGATTCATCGTAGAGGTAGAAGAGGGCTAGCTCAATCTGGGAGAGGATCCATCCACATTCCTTCGCATCATGAAGCAGTTTAATCCACCAACTGCGGCCAGCATCTTTCGTCCCATATATGCTACCACGAGCCCTGAAAAGTGTGCCTGGCTGAACTCCAGGTGGTGGTGGCCGAGGTGCACGCAGGACCAGAAGTCGGGCAATTCCATGACTCTGGAGTTATGCAGTGGAGGCATCATATGCTGCTGCAATCCATCCCATCAAAACGGAAATGCAGCAAACCAAATTGAAAGCAAGCAAAGAACATGTTGGTGAATCAGAGCGTATGTTCTGCTCATCCTCTTGACAACCTTGAACAACAAGCCGTGACTTGGCTTCGAATGGGAACTCCTTGTCGACCTGTTCTTTGGTCTTTCCCGTCTTCTTGGCCATGTGCCGGGCAATGAGCCTTGGCTTGCTATTCTTGTCAGTGTGAACCCACCTGGTGCCAATGACTTTGGTGTCCTGTGGCAACGATTGGATCTCTTCCTCCGTCAGCTCAGCAACTGCTTGAAACTTCTGCCATGAAGTCCATTCTTTGAGCATGGAGGCGTCAAAAAGCTTCCGATCTTCAGGGCTGAGGCTGTTGATGTTGATCTCTGACTTGGCTGCCTTGCCGGTCATGAAGGCATAGTTCAGATTGCTTTCTTGCTCAGGCTCCAGCTCTTCAGAGCTTCCAGAAAGGTCACCAGCTAGTTCAAGTCGGCGACGTCTTTGCACGGCAGTGCTGATACCAGGCCAAACTTCCTCCCAGGGCTCCTCATCCACATAGTATGGTCCCGACTCACGCAATCGTGCTTGAGCTGTTGGACGTAGGGCTCGGACAGGGCCTGTTCCATGACCATCAAGTAGATCAGGTTGTTGCATCGCAGTGGTCAAACTGGGAGTCCCAGGTGCAGCAAAAGGTGGCCTTGGTGTCGTTGATCTGGCTGGCTCAGTCACGGCAAGTCTTGGTGTCGCAGGTCTTGTTGGCTGGGGCTCAGGTTCCTCAGCCGTTCGCTGGCGCAAATGCCCAGTGTGGGCTAGTTGGGGAGCTTGTACTTCAACTGGTTGAGGCTGTAATGCAATCTGTGGCGTCATGGGCGCATTGGCAGTCTCGGTGTCGGCAGCGTCAATCGCTGCTTCCAAATCAAACTCATCATTCTCGGGTACAGGTGGAAGTACCTGTTGTGCTTGTTGTTGTTGAGCTCGTTGAGGAGGTTGAAAAAGAGATGGTGATGAAGATGATGATGTTGTGTTGGATGTGTGAGGTGTTGGTTGTTGTTGTCCTTGTTCATGTTGTGCATGTCGTTGCATTGGTCGCGGAGCACCCAAGGGTCTGATGTCGATGAAAGATCTTGCTCCTCGAAGCTGCAGGTTTGCAACAGCATAGTGGGGCACGGTGTGAGCGGCCAAAAGCTCGTCCTCACTTGCAAACCTCATCTGCTCGCCAGTGGTCAAAATGACACTGGGCCCATAGCGAATCCAATAGGAGTGTGGGGCACCTCCTTCAGTTGGCGCGTCTGCATCTTCAAGACGACGTGGATTTCTCAGCTCGACTCCAATCACGCGAGCTGGCCCAAACCATTTGTACTGTCGAGAAGTGCCAGGCAGTTGTTGGGCACGGTAGAAATACACGTAGGAACCAACTGGGAAGGGGCCTCTCACAGGCGTTGATTGCCTCAGCAGCGCTCTTCTGACACGAGCATCAGTGTCCATCTTGATCTGGGCAATCTTGGCGCTTTCGCGTATGGCAAGTGTTTTCGCCATCTGGCTGGCGGGATTCTCAGCAGCTTCAAGAACTTCAAGTCTTTGGGACTCTTCATCATTGAGCAAGGAGCCAGGAAGTCGAAGTTCTGGTACTCCAAGGACCCATTGAATGGGGCTGTAGCCGCTTGTTCTTGGGAAGGAATTTCGGGTCTGAGTCACGATTGATGTCGCGGTCAAGACATCGTCAAGTCCAGAAATCTGTGACTCGTGAACGACTTTGGCCCATAGTTCCTTCCACAGGTCGCCTGCTTTCTCACATTTGCCTCCCTTCCATGGAGCTTCAAGAGGCATGACTTCTTGTTCAACTCCAAACTGCTTCAAGTGGTCCGCAAAAATGGCCATGAACTCTTTGCCGCGGTCAACTTGGATGGAGTGTGGAAGGCCAGCCCATGAAGACCAAGAGGTCGTGAAGTGGCGCAGGACTGCTCGTGAGGCAGGAGGACCTTGAACTTCACCAACACAAGCAACAACTTGAAATCCAGTTGCATCATCGACAATGTTGATGAAACCAAAAGTAGTTCCTCGTGAATCTTTGGCATACATGGTGTCCAAAAGGAGATGCCTGTTGAACTCATACTGGTTGGGGAGTCGTACTGGTCGTGGTCGTTTTCTCCTGATGGATTCACCACAGCTATCACAAGCCATAAGTCCAGCGGCCTTGATAGCTTCAATCTTGGCGCCTTGGCGTCTCAAGATCCGCTGAAGTGTCACAGCTGATGGATGACCAAAGTTCACGTGGAGGTCCCGCACAATCTTGCGGATCTCAGGGTCGATCTGGAGCCATTCAGTTCGCCTCTCACCCTCAGACTTGTTCAAGATGGGATCGAGGTCATAGGCCTGTCTGGCCCGGAAGTCTTGGTCACCTTCCGCATCTTGTTGTGGAACCGGTAGTTCATCAGGAAGGTCTCCAGAGGCGTCAGGTCTGACGTACACTGGTGGTGCTTGGTATTGTTCGGTCAAGGTTGATACCCGTCCTTGTCTCCTTCTCCGCTTTGGTGAAGAGGTCTGAGCAGGTGAAGGTACAGGACGTGTTGGAAAGGCATCATGAGTCGCGGCCAAGGACTCCTCAAAGACATGCTGCTCAATGTGCGCTTGTTGGATTGCGCATTCCAAAACCATCTGGTCAAGTTTCTTTGGCCATTCAGCAGCTTGAGCAGTTCTTGGACCGAACTTGTTGGCTCCTTCAAGTGGTTGATGTTGCAGGCAGTCGCACTTGCAGTCGGAAAACACAGACTCGGCTGCCAGCATGGTTGTCAAGTAGTAGCTGGGCTTGTGATGAGGAAGTCCATTTTCTCGATCACAATACCCAACTTGGCAGCCGTCAACCTTCAAAGCCATCAGAGAGCCATTTTCGATCAGGGCACGGGTTTCAGCCATCTCGGGCTCTTCAATGCTGTCGGAGCCATAAGGCTGTTCGACAAAAACATGTCTCTTGCCCTTGACCCTGTCAGTGATGACCTTGTTGACCAAACGTAGCAAGGGTCGTGACTCTTCGCGCAAGTTGAGGACAGTGATCTCAGATTGGCCACCCTTGGCAATGTTGAACTTTGACCAGTTACCCCAAGGTCCGCAGGGATGTGTGATCACCGTGAGGTATGGATCCTCATGCTTCATGTCTCGGTGAACCCTGGTCAATCCAGTGGGAGAAGTTGCATCCCATGAAGTGATGGAAGAATCCAATGGCACTCCAACCAACATGCCGTAGAAAGTTGCCAAGGTTGTCAAACCCATCTGCCCAGCGAAGAGTTGCTTGATCCAAGTGCGTCCAACTGGAGGCTTGTTGTTGATCTTGACAGAGGATCGGCCTTGAAGCTTCCGAGTCCTGAGAAGATCTTCAGACTCGAGCACATCATTCATGAGGGCTAGCTTCTTGCCTTTCTTGTTGGTGGTCTTGCGGACAGTGAAGTCGCCCTCAGCCACATAGGACTCAAACAGGTCTTCGTCCTCGCAAACCAAGCATTCTTCATCTTCAAGTCGCCAGCCGGGAGCAGGCCCGATGATCTCAAGCTCATCAAGTAGGGAAAGTTCATAGCCGGGAGGTTCATAGCCGGCATTGCTCGAGGCTGCATCGCTTGGAGGAGGCTTTGGGCTGTCTTCTGCCGCAAGTTGTTCATCATTGGTCGGCCTCAAGAGCTGCATCGCATCCACCAGGGAGTCAAGTCCAAGTCCATCTCCCGGAGGATGGTTGCCATCAGTGCTTGACGCAGCATCGCTTGGCAAGGAGTAGTGGCTGGGAGATCCCTCTGGTTCCGCAGGCTGAAGTCCATCGGTTCGAAATCCATCGAAGCCTGAAAGGAGGTCGTCGCCAAAGTCCAAAAGGCTGACGGCCATGTGACCCCGGAAGGTCCGGATCAGAGGCAAGTCCACAACTCCCAAGCCCTTGAAAGAGACGGTATTGTCAGAAAGATTGATGACCGTGCCAAGCTCTTGCATGAAAGGCCTTGAAAGCAAAAGTGGTGTCGTGCCTTCGACTTCGGCTGAGTGAAGTGAGCCATGTGCTCCACCAATGCCGACAGGAAAAACTTTGACATGATTTGAAATGGTTTCACCACCAACTCCTCTGAAACGTTGCACCTTGTCCTTGACCTGAGGGATCAAGCCCTTGGTCTTCAAGACTTCTTCAAAGGACTTGGCCCAGCTGCTGCCATGCATAGTTCTCGTGCAGCCGCTGTCAAGGATTGCAAGGCCAGGTGCGTCCAGCTCAGAGAGGGAGTAGTTGACAGTGACGTCAACGAGGTCGTTGGCATCTTCGACCATCATCACATCGCAGTAGTGAATGGAGACTGCATGAACATCATCAGGATGGTGTTGAAGTGGAACTTGAATGCACCTGCTGGTTTCCATCTGAGCAGGATCTTGGGTGCGCTTGCCCAAAAGTTGATGTGGTTCAAGCTCCGTGGACTTCATCATCCGCATCGCTGAGAGATTGACCAAACGCAGTCTGCCAAACAGGTAGAAGGCGTACCTGTAGATCTCTGGGGCCATCGGCTGGTTTCCCAAAGCCATCTGCATCACTTGGATGTTGTAGGAGGTGAAGTCAGGCGAGGGGTATGATGCCACCTCACAAAAGGGTCTGCCAGCAAATGGTCCATCTGAGAACAAGGTTTGATCGCCCGGCAGGGGCTGCAAGATGCCGAGCTCTTCTTGTGGAAGTTCAGGAAATGGTGGCAACTCCTCAAAGGGGTCAACCTTCACACCATAGAGCCATACAGATGCTTGTTGGCCGCGCTGTTGACCACGCACAATCTTGGCAATTGGTGGCTGCTTCGCAGTGGTTGATGTTGAACCCGGAGAGGAAGGTGAAGAAAGAACTTGCCAACCAGCTTCATGATGTCGCTGTTGATCTTGCACAGGGTATGGCACTGAAGGTGGATCAGGCCTCGGGCCATACTTGGGATCTGCAGGAACTTCACCACCAGGTAGTCCTGCAACAGTCAACTGTGCAACGCGGGCAGCGAGCTCTCTGGATTTTGCCGCTGAACCCCACTTCGTACACATTGCAATTTGGGTCAAATAGGCCCAAAGCTGAACAGGTTCTTTGCGTCTGGCCACGATGACATTCTTGTTGCACTCTTTGCAGGTGATGTGTCTCGTGTGGCCATTTGCCCCACGATGGAATTGGCGCTCAGATCCACCATGGTATGACGCATGCTCGCAAAGTTGAGGGGCGCGAAGGGCCATCATCACATCGAAACACTTGGTCTCGACTGGCAAGGAATCAGTGAAACGGTTTTGAACATCGCTTGGGTTTCCGTAGGTCTCGTCAGGGACCTTGTCATATTCATGGACCTGGTCATTCTCAGAAACGTGCGTATACTCAAAAGTGTGCACATTCTTTGGAGTGGGCTCATATGCAGGGGCCAGGTCATACGCAAAAGTCATGTCATTCGCAGGAACTGCATTGGAGTCAGGAGAGAGGTCAAAGGAAATCTTGTGCGCATAGTGGACAAGTTGCTCATCGTCAGACTCGATCTTGTCATGCAGCACGAAAAAGTTGGTGCTCTTCTTGACAGGCGATCCAGGCTTCTTCTTCGGGGATGCCTTGCCAGAAGACTTTCCATGACCTTTGGATCCTCCACCCTTCTTGGAAGCACGAGGACATTCAGGATCTCCAACCCAATGACCCTTCTGATTGCATGCTGTGCATTGAGTGACCGTCTTCAGGAAGGAGACGGCAGCCTTTCTCTGGTCTTTGGCCTTCTGGTCAAGGCTCATCTCACCCTGGGCCTTGAAGGGGAACGTCTGAGTTGCCGAAGAGCTAGGGTTCGGACGCTTGATGAACTTCTTCTTGAAAGAGCCGCGATGCTGAGCAATGGTCGCAAAGGCCTCAGCAACGGCTTCATCCTCCAAAGCTTCCGGCGGCACCTCATTCATCAAGGTCTCCAAGGTTTCGTCCTCAGAGTAGGCCACATAGGTCTCGTCATCCACCTGCTCATATTCAGGGGACTCTTCCTCAGCAAAAACCTCGTCATCTTCAAGGATGTCCTCATCTTCAAACTCCGCAGCAAAGATCTGCTTCTTGGGGAAACCTTTCCAGCGCGCTCTGCTGTGCATCGAGAGCTGATTGCTCCCACGTCCAGTTCCCAGGAAATCTTTTCGAACCACAGGTCGCGTAGAGGTCACATTGGGGAACTGAATCCTCAATGCATGAGACACTTTCTTGTAGTCATACTCGTTGTTCACTGACGAAAGGATGCCCTGCTGCTCACGTAAATCCAAACCTGAAAAGAGCAAGAGTAGCATGCACTTCAAGTTGTCGCTCAAGTTGGTTTCACTGTTGGCCTCCTTGAGTCTGGCAAAGGACAACTCCCTTCGCACTATGTATTGTGCCATGGTCTCATTGTTTCTCCTCCACACCTCTTTGCTGTAGAAGTACTCCAAAAACAACTCTTGGACCCGGACAGGCGCTTCAGTGGCCAAGCTGCCCTTCAGCGTGTTCAGGAGTAAGTTCATGCCCTCTTCAGTGGCCTTGCCCTCTGCAGTCTTGGTTCGAAGTTCGCTGTGACTCAGTTTGCGCACAGCTTCATATGCAGTACCTTGTAGTTGGGCACGAAGGTGAAGAGGCGTTGCTATTTGGAGTGAATCCTGACCCTCACGTCCATGAAACAAATCCCATGCACGCTCTAGGTACTCTTCTAGGTATTCTACCTCTCCAGCAAACTGTGGAACACCATGTCTATCCGTTTCCAACCTTCCATTCACTGAGAACCCAGACATGGATGCCGTAGAGCTCATCGAGCTTGTAGTGCAAAGCCAAGGGAGTAGCAGCTCAACCCAGGCACGTAGATGCCGCAACCACCGTAGGTCTTGGCAAGGAAGTAGAGGCGCAGTAGCGCTGGTGCAGGAGCGCAGCAGCGAAGCGTATGCCCTAGTCAAAGGGCTCCGCTTACCATCAGAAAGCACACAGCGGCGTGGTGCAAGCAACGGTCTTTTCCTGTAGCGGAAAGGGCGCCCTTCGGGCCAGTAGATGCAGCGGTCAATCGAACCTGGACATGTGTGGCAGCATGATGTACCTGAAAGGACAGTTGGATTTTCTCATATAATATACCATTGTATATATATATATATACAATTATATACCATTCTATACCATTCTATACCATTCTATACCCCTATATACCACTATATACCACTATATACCACTATATACCACTATATACTATATACCACTATATACCACTATATACCACTATATACCACTATATACCACTATATCCCACTATATACCACTATATACCACTATATACCACTATATACCAACATATACCAACATATCTCAACCACAACTTATGACCCAGAAAAGTTGTTTGATGTTGTTTGGTCAGCCAAAATGTTGGTATTTTCGACATCAACCCTGGGTATCTCAGAAACTCAAGTTTCACGAAAAGGACATCCACAAATTTGGAAAGGTCCCGTCCCTTTCCACACATGTGCGCAAAATTGATGGCAAATTTTCAATGGATTGGTTTTCACGGGAAAATATACAGGAAAACCCCACATGCAATGGGAAAATCATTGGTTTCCGATAAAGATTTTCCCTTAGACCAATCCATTGAGATTTGGGAGATATCGCTTCAAAATTATGCACACGCATGACCATGACATGACTTACAAAGGATC